>QQSS02030888.1:0-18948 GCA_003687565.2 Craspedacusta sowerbii | reverse complement strand
TATATATATATATATATATGGTAGGCAAGACCGCTAAAGCCAAAAGGAAACTTACGTCCGTTCCTAAGAATTGGGGACTGAAACAGAATCTCCGAGTAGAGGGGCAAGTACAGACGTAGATTATCAGGAACAGATGCCGTATCGATTAACAGAACGAACTGCAAAAGCAAATAAGAAACATAAGTTTTTCATAAGGTTCATGTCCTGACCCACACGAAGGGCTCCGCCTATACACCTCAAGCAAAGCATACTGCAGACTTCAGCACAAAGCCACCATAACATTCATCTCGATTCCATAACGATTTTCATGACATTTTATTTCGCACATCGGCTTTATTACTACTACATCTACCTGCAGGCAGAGATCAGCGTAAAGTCTTTTTATTGAATCTATCCACCATTAAAGGTCTTGCTATGAAATACAACGTTGCGCGTTGGAGACTAAGGAGAGTCATATCAGGACAAACGCAAATACCAACTTGGCGTACCTGCGCAAACAAAGTCTTTGTATGATAAACGCTAAAAGCGGCAGGAAAACCATCCAGCGGAAACTTCAACGACTCGGGAACGGCAGCGCTTTGAGGGGAGCGATTCGTGAACGATTTGAAGGAGTGGAAGGAGATGCTATCCGTAGACGGAATGCTCATCTTTTGCACGACGTCCGCAGGTGGCGACCTCTAAACAGAAATGGCGCGCGTACCACATAACTGCACGCAGAACTTTATGATCACCGCGAGGAAAAACAATACTTACAGGCGGTTAGCCAAAAACACAATGCAGTGAGACAGAATAGCGCTAAAACGGTATCATAGACATCACAAACAAGCAATCATGGTAAAAGTAATAATACGCTGACGATACAAAGCGACGAGCACTTGCATCGCTTAGTTGAGAAATAAAATCGGTCTAAATATAACCAGTCAAAAAAACTGATTGAGAAATCAAAGAAAGAATAAATAAACAAAGAATACTAGACTAAAACTAACATACAGTAACATCCAAGAAGCACTTAAAGAACACAAACCTCGTTCTCCAACATGGCTTTTTCTAATTCTTCACTTTTAAGTTTCAGACCTTCCTCTCCAAGGGTCTCTACGCGCTCCTGAACTCTCTGACGTTCTTCCTCTGCAATTTTGGACATCAGCTCCTCGCTGGGCGACGTGACAACAATAACCTTCTGCTTAGAGCCAAGATACTCGTTCATCAGATCGATCCAAAACGACTCGTCTTCCGTTTGCAGCTGCTTCATTCTTTCGATCTTGCTAACGTGGTTCTGAATTTGGTCATGACTCTTCGAATATATAAAATCGCCAATTGCCAGCATAGCGATCGTCTCGTGAGCTTGATCTTCCAACTAAGCAAAATACGACCAATGCGCCTTTACACAGAGCCTCATCGAATTCTTACGAAAGAGCATGGTACTATACCATGAAAAATGACAGCGGGCCCCAGAAATACAGCTTCCCGAAGCGTTTAGCAAAACAATAGTAAACAAAGTTCTACTAAGGCATACGCACCATACTCATCAGTCCTAGCAGGTCTCTATGAATGACACTCCGCAAGCGATCCATGTCGAATCGCACGACGCCGCTGGAAATTCCGTCGAGTACCTCGTTAACCCTAAAATCAAGATATACAAAAAACTCTGGCCAAGACTGTGAGGGTAAGCTTAAGAGTCAAATTAATCAAGATGTACGCGTTAACGAACAAAACTTTATTTAGCTGCCAAAGAGTACAAACGCAGCAAACATAGTCGTCACCAACTCAGGAAAAATTTCGCAGGTACCTAAAAGTCCCTTCTAGAGTACGAAATCTGTGGCCATACTTGACATGATATCTTTGCTACAAAACCATGATACAAACCTAGTCAAACTAAGCAAGGACGTCAGCAAATAATAATTACGATTTTCTTATGATACTTTTTGTCATGACCTTGGATATAATACAATAACCGGAGCAACGCGAGCCACACACACAAACACACAAAAAAAAAACAGCGCGAGATAGCAACAACCAGTCTTTCCGAAACCATCAAACCCAGCATACAGCACGCTTGCCTGAACAACTATACGACGCTGTTCTACAGTTGGCCATAATATGCACTACACTACAATAAGCTACATGACAGTACAATATATAATACCATCGTAGCTTATCCTGTCCTACCCTGTCCTATCCTATCCTGTCCTATCCTATCCTATCCTATCCTATCCTATCCTATCCTATCCTATCCTATCCTATCCTATCCTATCCCATCCTATCCTATACTATCCTATGTCATCTTACCCTATGCTACACTATTGTATACTTTTCTTAACCATAAGCCTTAAGTGCTTGATGTTTTTTGTTGATGTTTTTACAAAGCTGCTAACTGACAAATCCATTTGGCGCATAATATACGGTGCATAAGATTCTGAAGCATATCGAAAGCGAGGACCATTGGTAGTGCCCGGTTCTGGGCGATCATCAAATGAGATGCAAGTCTATTTTCCGAAATATAAAGCCGATGGCTATCAGAGTACTACACAGTAAGCCCCTAGAAATAGCTTCAAAAGCTTTAAAAAAAAAAAAAAAAAAGATTACGTGCAAGCCTCTCGTACATGCACGTTTCATGGCTTAAAATACCAGGCAAAATGCAAAGGAGCTAGATGATGACTTACTTGCCAGCAACTTCACGGAGGCACTCGGTAGGAACGCTTTCCAGGTGGAGAAATATGCACGACACCTTGTTTTCCAAAACGACAAAGCTGACCTAATGGGAAAGGGAGATTATATTCCGCGAGTTCATTTTCGTGAAAACCCACCTACTAACATATACGTACGCACATAGAGCTAACGAAATACTAAAAACGCTGTATAGCAGAGAACAGAGGTAAAGATAATAAACTTTTAAAAGTCGGAACTATATCGATAGATTACTATATCGAGGTCACAACAGCTGCCACGAACTGCAACAACATACGCAAGTCCTATACAATAACTTATCAGTATCAGCAACTAATGACCAGAACGTACTAGCACATAAATAGAAATCGCGAAGCAAACAGTAAGTAATAGTAATAAAAGCTAACAATTAGTAAGAAATAGTAACCATAACTACTCCAGTAGCCAATAAGAAAATTAACCAATAAGAACTATTGCATTAGTATGTAATCCAATTTTTGCCAAATTTTTACAAACGAGACGTGAATCCCGAGCAAGTCACCACAAACGACTAGCAATCCGACACTGGGCCAGTACGTCACCTGTACCGGCGTACAGAGCGCTTACGTACGTCACTGCAAAGCGGGTCATCGATTTCCACTAATTCCTGCTGGAGAGGTGCCACGGAAGTATCCGTCAAGTACGTAAACAGCATTCTCAAAGCAGTCATCTTGTACAATTCCTGGGAAAAGAGTCAGTCAAATAAAATACAAGGCACAAAGCAAAACCTTAATGAAAGAAAATAAGATAAGTAACATAACAAAATACGGCTACTAGATCAACTATCACACTAAGTGCGGTAGAGCGCAATAAAGGAATCTCACAAAAGCTATCCAACACGACAGCAATAGCCCTCCCTCTGAACGAATCAACTATAGTTACATCACGGGTAAAAGCCAAATTACGTTCAGCTATTGCCATTACATATATTGCTGTTGCTTTCACGCTCAGGAGAACTGTTAAAATTCAGCTACTTCTATTACAAGCATTGTTATTGCTATTTCATTCAGCTATACGCGATATACGCTATTCAGATATACAGCAATTGTTATTAGATTAATTTTGGGATTCATTCATATCCTGGATGAAACAAGACCATGGATCGTTTGGCATCCAAAGATACGAGAGATACGATTGCCATTTTGAAGGGAAAGAGCCTATTCTTGTACATACATGATTAGGCTGTCAAACAATCATAAAGGCAAAATAAATTTCGTGGTGATGAAGTCTGCTTCGTAATAAGAATATGAACCCTAACTTATTCGACCTTATAGCGATCGCCGTGCTAAAGCGGAATGAGAACCGACCTTTTGGATCACATTAGCAACAGCCAATTCGGACTACGTATAAAAAAATTTCAAACGCGTCGCTTACGAGATAAACTTGAGACAGAAATAGAAGTGCCGAGCGAAAAATATCAAAATAATAGTAAAATTCCAGCACTAGAACTGGTTCAACCGGCCTCCTACATTGACAAATAGTTGCTGTTCATATTTGCACAGCGAATGAAAATAGAGCAGGTTTTAGGATAGGAGATGACAACTCATAACAGCCAAGCAGCAGCCTTTATCCAACCCTTATGAAAAAGACGCGGCGTGATGCATAAAGACGCATAAAGAATTTCATCGAAAGCACAAAAGACATCATGTAATAAAATCATACTTAGACGAACCGTTACGTCTGGGCCTCTCCAGCCCATAAGAACTAATCCAGTAGAGTCATCTTCGGAAGGAAATTCTATGTTGACGACAATATCCGGGCCACCGCTCATACTTGGCACGTCACTTTGCCATGGACGGACATACGGAGGACGAGCGCCCTAAAGGTGAATAGGTATTGAAACTTCTGGTACTCTTGGAAGGAAAACCACGCCACGACTAAAGCCAAAATGCCTCAAAGGTTGAAACTAGCACCAAAGAAACAGATTTTTAAGTACAAAAGTTGCTACCCGCAAAACTAAAAACATCGTTATTTATAACTCGACATTTTGAAAAATTTTCTCATGTAAATATGAAAGGAACAGGATTTAGAAACCTTGCTTTTGATCTTTTCTTCGAACGGTGCGATTCGACGGAATACCTCGGCGGCATCAACTTGTCCGGTTATTATCAGGCAAAGGTTTTCCGGACGATAGAAGTCTCTATGGTAGTCGCACACCTATACAGATAAAAGAAAAAGCAATTAACTTGGAAGACTCGCACAATTAAAACGATAGCTAAACCAAGCTAGAAATAGCCAATTTAAAACGCTTCACAGCTATGGCTTCGTTACAAGTTAACTAAATACTGCAGCACGAAACCAAAAACCAATGGCAACGACCAAACATCCAACCTCTGGATTTCATCAAGCCACCGACGTAACTACAGTCTGCGTACAAATCAGATTCGCTACGACGGCGTCTTCCTTTGAGCGAAATAAAACTCAACGTGAGCGTCCATTACCTGACGCAGCCCTACTGATTTTACACTACGAAATTGAACCATTGAAAAACAAAATGCATGTAAGTTTGAAATCATCGCGATGCATTTTACGCAGAGCACTGAATTCGCCAGTACATTTTCAGAGCAACCGAAACCACGTCAAATAGCATAAACAATCGAAAACACGCTCGCACCTTCTCGTGACTACAAGTGGTCCGGAGATTTTTTAAGATCCCACCAGTTTCGCTCTAAAAAAGAAGAGCAAACGGGCGCGGTTACACAGGTTGCCGGCAAGGGCTATAATGGCACCTATCCAGCGCTAAAAAATTATGAATGAATTAAAAGCTTGGCCGGCAATACACTTTCCAACAGACCGATCCATTCATATGATACCAGGATCCATTCATATGATACCAGAATCCCTCTTAATGATATACTCAGCATGACAGCGCAAACCATTGGCCACATTCGTGAGCGGAAGTTTAATGAACAAAGAAGCACGCATGATCGCCTCGAAGCCTTCCCTCACCGTCAACAATAAGCCCACAATTAGCTTTCCAACCTCAAGATCACGCTCAATGATAACAAAAAGCAACTTAAGTCGAAAATCCTTACCAAAGCACTTAAAACACGGCTCTACAGCAACACTTAATGTGCTTTAACTTCTCCTTAAGTAAACATAAGTGAGCTTTGACATACGAAACATCCTTAAAGCGGCTCCATTGAGATGCTCCATGTTTTCTCATGAAGCAAGATCCTCAAAACAAGAGCTAATACATCGATTGTATGCTTCCAGTACAAACGAGCACGAGACACCTCTTAGCGCTACATTCAAGATAATGCTTGATTAACTCTTGCTAGTAGACAACAGCAGAAAACTAGATCGGAAGCACGAAGTACAGCGGTTAAAATATCGTAAACTACGTTCTGACAACGTCTGCTTAACAATAGTAGTACTAAAGAGTCGGCCTCAAATTATCGTAGCAGTCTTCAGGAAGCATTTCCAAGTTCACATTAGAAATATGTCATTAATGTCACACCGCAACGCAACAGGTGTACTGAAATTCGACTCCATTCCTATACGCCACACGCCACAAGCTGTTTCACCCCGTTTGCCGAACATGGTTGCGCACGCGAGGTTTTACGACGCAGACTCTAGGCTATTGCTTTCACTCGCGTTGTCCAAGAAAAATGGTTGCGCAAAAAGACTCGACTCTACGACGCTAAACATGCGGGAACGTACTGATTAAAGAAAACGCTGTTTTTACGAAATAGCGTTGCCAAAGACAAGCGACGCAGGTCATTCCCCACAGCCTCAATATCGATAGCGAGGCCACTTTTGTTCATCAAACGTCTGCGTCGGAAAAGGAAAGAGCAATGCATCGTAAGTGGAATCTCACTTAACGCGCATGCGAAGCAAAACCCGAGTGGAAGAAGCAACATCCACCACTACACCAGCCGACCAACTAGGAGAGGCTCCACCCGGCGGTCGGTGGGCAAGCAAAGTATGTGACCAATTTTTGTGGCCTGACCAGCCGTCTGATGGGAAGGTCTTCACGAAGAGTATCTCCTGGTAATAGGGATCAGTGCGATATCAGTTTCACGATCTTTGGAGTATCGACCAGTAGTCCGAGCCTCCATTAGCGTGTACGTGAAGAGCTCTTTAGCTCCTTGAGAGGCTCAACCAACATCCAAAGACTGGCCTCATTTGCTGTCACCGACGATCGATGAACTGCGCATCCGGGGAAACTCCTGGGTCTTCACCAACCTATGAACCAACTACTAGACCAAGAGGGATGAGAAAACTGGTGAGAAAGGAGCCACCTAACATTTTACTGATAACGAATCCGTCTTCGGTTCCCATCGCCACACTGACCACCATCAAGAAACGCGTCTTGCTTTGAGGAAAATGGAGAAACAGATGAATTTCAATATTTAGGATCGGTTAGATACAGATCTTCCTCCAACTTTAAAAACAGCAACCATAACCTATAAGCCTTCACGTCATTAACACAGTAAGTGGTCAAAGATACTGAAGCTACTTTAAGTACAAACCTTATATCCACATACACCAGGATAAATATTCCTTATAAGCTCTAACTGTGCTTTGCAGTATGACGTATTCTCACGAGCTTGCATTTCACAGTAAACAACCCCAGCATCCTCTCCTTTCCCATTGACATGGTGTACTTCCGTTATGTAACTAGATTTCTAAATAGCAAGATTTGACCAACCATTTAGTTCAGCTACCAGGAAAATAAGTAACAAAGACGAAACTGCTGCTGCATAAGCAGAAGCACAGCAGATAAATTTAAATAGAATATCAAAGTAGCAGCCATTTCTTTTAACCATTAGTCACATTTATGCAGTTAAAAAATACCTATTCACAAAAAAATCACGTTAGATTTGAGGCTTACTCAAACCAAGCACTTTACCCTGCAAACCAATATGTACTTGACACTTGGCACTGACAACTGACACTTGGCGAGGACTCTTGAGAAGGATGGACTGACTTTTCAATGGCATCCAAAGGAGTGCTCCACAACAACGAGAGGCATAGGTCACTAGTGCTTCATCATCTTAAAATCTCACTCTTACTTTTTCAACAGTTAGGCAATCATCTATTTACGATTTAAAACATGCCATCCAAAACATCAGAGAGCTGCCTCTGATCTTTCTTTTGATAAAAACAGGAATCTCATCTCAAACCCATTTTTTTGGTGTTGATCTCCACTATACCCAAAGATGTCAAATAAGGGACTATCAGAAGGAACATTTCCTATATGCTGAATCACCTGACCAGTAACAAGTGGGCGATTGTAAACTTGCAATTGTAAGCAGCACTTCTACAGATGGGGGACGCATAAGCATCTTGAGTTAAAATTACTTTAAGTGTACAATAATATGCGAAGGCATATTTATTTAAATTTTCTTAAGCCAGCTTAAGAAAGAAGTTACCACAGTTAGGTATGTCATCAATCGAAACTAGCGGAAGTGCTTGTGATCCTTAAGCAGACCAACTGTGATACCATTGCATACTTGGCAACTGGGCAAAGCAGATGCAATGCGTCTAGACTATATCCAAAGTTGAAAAACAGAGATTTGGCTTACATCTAAATGCTAAGTCAGGTGAAATTTTTCCAGCGTTTTCTGGAATGCCATGGTTTTATTAAGTGAATTTATGTGCAGCTTTTACCTCTGCGCACAGCACAAATATAACTAAAACGTATATAGTAGGTTGTGATACCAGATGTTATTTTGCAAAGCTATTTGGGTCAACACAGCAGTAAAGTTGATGCTACAAAACACCATCACTTTTGGTTTCCCTGCTTAATGGTAATGAATGAAAGGACACAAATTGTGAATCCATTGCAGCAACTAATATAGCCAGATCAAATGTAGAAAGATGAAAAACCTCAGTTTACATGTAAGTGAAAAGTGAACAATACCTAAACTTCTAAATATCACTATCAAGTAATCAAAGCAAATGTTGAACTCTTACAGTAAGAGTAGGATACAGAAGATGATCCAAATAAATTGGCAGCAGATTCAAAAATCCTTCGCTCCCAGCAGTTGTCATGGTGTAACAGGTATGATCGGTATCAGTCCAAGCATTTGCTCCCTGAGAAAGGCATCGGTTGGCAAACAAATCCAGCATTCCCTAAAAACCCAAGAGACAATGTTAGCTCACTAAATGACTTCTACATATGCCCGGCTGCTCTGTGAAGCAAATCAAAAGTCCATCTAAGACATTCCAAAGTATTGCAGTGGTACAGAGCAAGCTTGTGTAAGTCAACACAATACAAATTACATGAACGAGTGGTTTTTATATCTATATTTTGCTAAATGCCTGATTACCATATGAGCTGCTAAAATCTTCCAGACTACAAATAATAAGATAAAAAAACTTACAACTGAAAAGCATTTGATACAAAAATCTTGCCTTGTATGGGTATTCGTCACTTCCCATTAAGACTAGATGCTCCAGAGTATGTGGCAATCCATCGTCATCATGAGCCTCTGTGGCTAATTTTTAAAAAGTTGGATATCATAACAACATTCTCACGATTGAATGATGGTGCAAAGTACACCAAGACTGTAATCTTGTACTTGATAGGTGACAGTAACTGCAAAATCTCAGATAAGCACAAAGATCACTATGGGGTTAATAACAAAGCCAGCAAATCTACAATTTTGATACAAGAACAAAATAAGCCCCACAAAATATACCTCTTACCTACACCAAAGTATCCATTAACAAGGGGCCCTTCGACATTTGCAATATAGACAGTCAGACCTGTTTCTTTAGAATGATATTTTTCCAATGGTATAAGACCTGATACTGATGCACTGCTCAGTTTCTCAAAGAACTCCATCCCGGACTGGCAAAGCAAGCAACAAAACTTAATAGAAAATTTATGTAATAGGCCAAAATATAAATCAAGATAACAAAACAAAAATCAAACAGGATTTGGCTCACATAATTACTGAACAAGCCTGCCTTAAAATTTTGTTGCATCTAGCATGAAAACCTTGATACACTTACATGACAACCTAGCTACCCTAAATGTTTTGTTATAGTACAAAACATTTGCTTCCACGCGTTTAGAGATGATACATAATGAACAGTCTTAACAAAAGATGAGAGCCTGTGATGTCCCCTGACATTAACAGGCACATAATTTGGCTATCTGCAGAACAATCATGATATTAACTGAGATGCATATTACGTGACCACATGAAATGTAAAGCGCATCCCTGCTTTTGAGTGCTTCTGCAGATTAAAGTGCATCAGACATGACACTATTGCACATCACCACCATCCTGGTACAAAACTGATATGACATCAAATGAGCTAAGTCCTCCTTGACCAATTTAAAATATAATACGTTGCCTAACAGAGATTTGTTCTATACTTGTAAGGGAAAAGGCCTGACATAAATAATATTATCTGATAATTTATTGATAATCAATAAACCCGAGCCAACCCCACAATGCATTATATACCATCACATGATAAGTTCAAGAAACTCATTGAGTTTTTTGCAAATTTATTGATTATCAATAAATTATCAGATAATATCATTTAGGTCAAGCCTTTTCCCTTACAAACAATCAGTTGACATACGTATAACATCTGCCAATGAGTTGACATACATATAACATCTGCTATTCAAAATATAGAATGTCTTGGGTTGCCTATACCTTGAGTAACAATGCCAGAATATAAAAGAAAATCTTATAGGCAATCTGCGAAGAGTCAATCATTTGTTGAATCTTTGCCACATAAAAAATAGTTCAAACAGAGATGAGACTACTCTAGATGTAAAATACAAAATACAAAAACTTGAGTTGAAATAGGAAGCAACTATTCCGTTCGGGCGAACGATGTGAAACTAAAGGATCCAGTTTATTTCCTCCAAAATTGTGTAAGGTTGATCATAATTATATTGAGCATGCAGAAACGAGTCATTTTTCTATGAAAGCTTGAAAATCACATCCTTAACTTTAATTCTTTACTACAAAACAGACGGCAAGTGCCTGGACGCAGGAAGAGTCCCAAGGGAATCTACGACAAAAATTTCAAATAATTATTGCAAAAACGTAATTAGGTAATTTATCTATAGAAATTCCACAAACAAAATTTCAAACGCGCGAATTTTTTTCTCTTCGCAAGAACTGTACTTTTCAACAGAATTTTGAATCTCGAACGATTCGAGATCAGTTTCATTTATATATAGAAATTCCACAAACAAAATTTCACACGCTCGAATTTTTTTCTCTTCGCAAGAACTCTACTTTTCAACAGAATTTTGAATCTCGAACGATTCGAGATCAATTTCAGCTCGACCTGAATCTCCCGCAGACTTGCATAACTTTCCTGAACACCATGCCGTCGAAGGTGACGCAACACCCATACTATGTCGGCTAGACAAAAAAAAATATTCATTTATTGCCGCAAGCGTGGTGCAGTTTGAGAGAGCTCGAAGGCCGACGTAGAAGAATAACTGAAGCGCCAAGCAACCTCAACGAAAAGCCTGCCACCGGTCGTTAGACTGGAGAACTACATAGTAGCAGACTTCTCTCATTGTATGGCCCAGATACCTTAATGATCGCCACTCTAATTAATCGGTGGCAATGCCAAAGGGCAAACATCATATAATTGGCTACGAGCAAGCAAACCGAAGGCGTAAAATAAACTGCGAAGGCAGTTTCCTCTTGATGTAAGTAGATGGAGAATTACTGGCATGACACACTGTCAAGACTCAAGGTAATGAGATACTGAATAATCAGATAATGGGTTTCTCTTCTTCTTTCTGTGGACGAACTCGTTCGATGAACTCCTTCAAATAAAGTTTACGAGCAATTTCGCTTTCAACTGAGATCATCTGACATCCAACATCGATGAGCGGTTGACAGTCTTCGTCTTTTTCATTGCGCTGAAGATTACTTCAGCACTAGTGACGGTTGTGGCTTTGTCAGCACTATTCTCAGCGCAATAGCAACATTCGTATACGGCTCCTGCAATTTATTTTTGTAAATGTATTGCACAAAATTCGTGGGTGTATTGAACCGCAAGTTTTGCGAATAATAGGGACAAAGCGAGATGATTCCATATGAAGCTCGCTGTCATTGACATCTCCTAGTTTCTGTTGAAAGTGTAAGTCGTGCTGCAACGTTTTCTGTCATGAAGGTCAATCAGCAACTCGCACTGCTGAGATGTCAAAAATTTTCGACCAATTCTTCAGTTGCTGGAAGCGGCTGTCCACCGAGAACATAGCTTGATCTACGAGTTTCATGTTAAACTCGATCTTGAAATGCTGTTCGGCTGATTGACTACCCGGGCTATTGGGTGCTTCGTCGCCAAAACGTTCCTTTCGTCCGGAAGTCTCCTCCTCGACTTTTGCGGAAAGTCTAGTGTTGTCGTGATTTCACTGTTCAGGATGTCAACCGTTACGACGTGTTGCGAATGTGATGAAACTGCCTACGGGGTTCGGAAAGGAGTACTGCGTCAGCAACCGGGTGCTCCCCGGTCGTTCGGGAGCGGACGGCGCCGGCCCTGCAAGGCTTTGGTTTTTTGACGGCAATAGCCGCAAGCTACGTTTTGTTATGTATATTAAGGTATTTAAAGCCAAATTTATTGTAAACTAGTCGGAGTCGGAGTTGGGAGTTGGAGCACAGCAAGAGAAAGGTTATTTTGTAAGTTTCTTGTTCTTGTTCTGTTCGTCGGGTGTACTTGTCTGGGTGCTGGGCGGTAGTCTCTTGATCGGTTGATCTGGGTTTTCGGACGGCATATTCTCTGTCGGAGCGGCTAAATAGGCAGGCAAGCTTGCAACGGAGAGAACGAAACCCAGTGAGCGTGTGTGTGCATCGGAGTGTGCGGCCTCCCAATTCTTAATATATTTTCTACACGACGGGTGACTGCAACAGCTTGCTTGCTGAATGTTTCTCCATGCCACGATGCTAATGGTGAGCGGCCATGGAGAAACATTCTCGGTAAAAGAACTTGTTTGATTGGCCACCGGGCCGTCCTGTTTGTTGCTGGCTTAATTTTTAAGCAGGTGGAGGGCATCGATGATATTTTCAATGCAGTAACAAAGCGGCTTAACTGAGTCTATACAAGCTCCCCATCGCGTGTCTTTTGGTGCCTTCACTGTTATCGGTACATTGTTGGTCATATTCTTCCATCGTTCTGGAGAGGACGAAAATAGGACATAAAGGCGGATGATTTTGTCGAAGAAGGAAATCGCAGGAATCGAAGACTTTGCGCCGTCATCAAAAACGAAGTTCAAGCAATGAGCAGCACATGGCATATATAATGCTTTCTCGTTTATTTCCAGAAGTCGAGGTTGGACACCAGCATTATGAACTTTTATAGTAGATCCATTGTCATAAGCTTGGCCTCGACAGTCTCGGATATTGACACTGAGAGCAGGCAAGTGCGCCAGAAAAGCTCAATAAGGCCTTTCCGGTGGTGCCATTCAAGTTCAAATACCCGAAGAAAGCTTCTCTTACTAGGATGTCCTCGTTTGGAATGCAATCCGCATATCAAAGAGTCACGGACATTCGCTCCGAACAGGAAAAATCTGGTGTGCAGTTAAGAATGGCAGAATATTTATCTTGAAATTCTCAAGCAAGACAGAGTTGTCTGTCAACTTTTCACTGCCTTGTAATCAGTTAATTCGTTTTGGTTATCATTCGACAAGCAGTGATCCTTCGTGTTTCGTTTAATTGTTCGGTCATACAACTTCGCTAACAGTGGATCATATTTCGCCAGAAATTCAAAAACTTCCAGGAAATTGCTATTAGATTTGGAGCCAAGCTTTTCATGAGATCTTCACTTCATTATTCAGAGAGTGATATGCCAACGTCAAGGACTCGCTTTAAAACATCTCTCCAGAATTCCGTCTCTTTCTAGTGTTGTTCGAGCATTCACGTGTCCCTTGCATTTCGATTGCCAATAAGCTGACGTAATTCCAAGTATTTTGACAAACAGTTCATGCGCCCGTGCCAGACTTCGTGTTCCTTCAGTTTTTTCGACAAGCCTTTCCACGCCTGCGTTCCTCACCTGAGTGGGACATCACCTGTACTGAAAAGCTTGCATTATGCTCAGAAAATAGTATCCGTAGAACCTGAACAACACAACGACATTCGTCGAACTCTCTCACCATTCTACATTACTCTGTGGAAATGCACGTTCGAGAATCTTTGTTTTTGGTCCTTGCATGGATAGTCCGAAACTTTTCTGATTCGGTACCTCTCGCTGGACCTACTCATAGCGCTTGTTATAGGTCACAACATCAGGCCATTCAGCTGGGTCGTCACTGAGAGAGATAAGCATCAGCTTTAGCTGCTGTAGCTGGTAAACTACACCCTGACTCCCTATTGTTCCCTCTTTGCACAAAATATTAAATGCTAAACACTAGATACTGTCAACTCAACTAAAGACTTGAAGTATCTGAGTGTTCCACTTTGAACTTCTTAACATCTGAAAACGCCATTCTGCAACACCCTCAACCAACCGTTGCATCACACAGGGAATACAATCACCACTAAATGTAAGAATATATTGAGATGGCACTCCATGAAAAGGCCCACATGGACTTCTGGGAGAGCTATCCCATACCCCGCAGAAATAATTGCATTTGGACTATTGACAACTCTCCGTCCGAGTATTACTAGGGTGCTGTTACATTGTTAATTTTTGTGCCTTTTTCACTGGCGAATAAATTTCTTGAATATATATATATATATATATATATATATATATATATATATATATATATATATATATATATACGAAAAGGTATTCCATTGAAAAAATTGATACTAATGTAGTGAACATAGCAACAAAGCTTCAAAACTGTTATAAAACCTTCACTTTTATTCTTGGACTTGCAGATCGTGTAACGTTTGATGGCATATAAAGATCTTTGCAACATATTTTCCGAACTATGATCGTCTTTGATTAACATTATTCACCACAATCGCTATTGGGAATAGGCTTGGCTGAGTCTTGAACGTTTTAAACCTATGATGGAATAGAATAGTTCGTCCAGACCCCATGTATGCGCGTGAGGAGGAATCGATCAAATGCTTATTGGCGTATTTAACGTTCTTATGAACACTAAATTGGAAGTTTTAGCACTTATAGTTTGATCAATACATGCTGTGTCTTTTGAGATCCTTCAATAAAAAATGTTACCGTCAATAACATCGTCCGAAAAAGGAACTTTCCATTTTCCGTCATTAAGAAAGATGGTTTTAAATGGATAGTCATTTTAAACGTAGTTATGCCTAAGAGGCACAAAAACAAATTTCTAATCTTACAAGGTGGTTGATCTCACATAGGCGGACCTTATATCTGAAATCTTATACAGTCCTCATGTGATAATGCATGAGTTTGATGACAATGACAACACTGTACATGGAAATTTTAGTACGATATTGTTATCGCTACACGTCTCAGATCAAGAGCGTCCCTTTAACCACAGTATAAGTTATTCAAGAGCAATTTGCATCATCATCTTTGCCTTTATAATGGTTGCTCATGAAGAGTTGCTCACAAAAAGTTTCAGTTTAATTTAAGCATTCAGTCGTACAAAAATAATGATCCCACGTACTAAAATTAAAGAACATGAAGTATGTCATTAAATGTAATATGTCACGATCCAAACAATTTGCAGCTTGAAATTATAATATTAAAGAAAAAAAAGCCACGCAGATTGCACTTTCAGTAGACAGTAGATAAGAGTCATTCACTTCCAGTGCACCCTCCAAATCTTGCACGAGATGATATGATTGCTTCAAGTACTATGCAGATTTGTCTTATTATTGATCTAACTTCAAATATCGATGCAAAAACTTACTCTGATTGATAAATTGGTAGAGATCTGCTGTGCGATAAACTCTAAAGCAGTGAAATAGTATGACTTGCTGAAGGTTACGAAATACCCCGCTTGCTTTGCAGTTCATTAGAACCCGATAATCTAAAGAAAGAATATTAATGACTGTCTCTTGATGACGCGAGAATTCGTATCATCACAAGTTATGGTTGAACCAAAAGTTGCACAAAGGAGTATGATCAACAAAAGGACAATGCAATGGCTGAATTCTATAAAACAAGTTCACCACTCCTCTTCATTTGGAGATAGCGAGGAATAATTTGTGCTGTTATCAAGGTTTAAGGTGAATCGGCTATGGTGATTTCAAATTAAGCGAAGATTTTCTCCTCCAAAGCCTAATACGGGCTGAACTCCAACCCAGATGCCGCGAGCACTACATCCACCACATCGCCATAGCACAAATCCGGCGAAAGAAACCCGGACTGAGTATCACACTCCACATCTTTTGTGTTCTCAGCTTATGCAAGATCATAAGAACAAGAATAACGTGGTTTGGAATTTCAAAGCAACAGTTAGTCTTCTTTTTTTAAAAAAAGTAACTTTTGTAAGAGTTAAAGTTACTGCATCCGAAGTGCATCCGGATTCCGCAATCCTAACATTCAACAGGCCTCAGCCACCAACAAGGGAAAGCCCATTCAACTAACAGTTCTTGAAATGCGAATGAATGTACTTTAGAAGACATGAACTTAAGGATATCCATGTCACTGATAACGGGCCGAAGTCAGCACAAGTGACGATCTAGTGGCTTTCGGCAATATCTTGTTACTATAAATGAAATTATGCTATATGGAACGGTTATAAAAAATAGAAAATGCCCTTTCACATGAAAGATAGAAAAGAAAGAATTGAAATAACTCGTTGATTATAGATCCTCGATCGAATATTTAGCATGATGAATTTCTTTCTAATTCGTTATTGTTTTTTTGGCTAGGCAGGCTGAGCAAAAGCAGGCAAGAGTTGGAATCGGTCGAACTCTTAAAAGTACAATTTCGCTCACATAAACCAAGCTTATGTTTGCAAAGATCTGCTTGTCACGCGGATGAATTTGATACCAAGAAGCGGGCCATTTTTAAATTCAAACTCCCAAGAGTTTTGGTCAAAATTACATGAACTGTGCCAGAGCCGTTGATTTGCTCCAGTGCATTCTATGCCACTGAGAAACGTCTTAAGACTCCTACCTCAGTATGACTCGTATCTCAGGTATTCCTCGCTATCTGCGTCGCATCTCCTGCTCTTCGTGCTCCTTGGAACTACACGTGAAATGCTCTAATATTAAAATTGAGAGCTTTAATCGCTCATTAAAATGTCAGACTTGCCTTCAAAAGGAAATTCCATTCAATACAGTTGACAATTAAACTTTGAAGTATCTCTCAATGACCTGGAATGAACCACTAAATTTGAATGTCTTGAATATCACCAGTTGAAACTTCTACCTACCTTCTACTTACCTCATGCTAAAAGCAGTAAGTCAATTCACATAGTAGGCCGTGTCTAAACATAGCCTTCTGATCCATGCTTTCCCTCTGACCAACCTATGTTGATTTCTCTAAAAACAGGGAGGAGGATAACTCGCTCATAAATGTTTTTTAGGTTCTTGGCGTCTTTCTTGTGAATAGGAACAACGTTGACATGCTTCCACATTGAGGATTCGGTACTGGTTTGAAGGCTATTTGTGAAGTGAGCGTGCGAGCAAGGCGTAAAATACTTCACTATTTTTACTGACACCTTGTCCCAGCTGTGAGCTTTAATAGGGTTTAAGATTAAGACAGGTATTTGAGATTTTCTTTTCATTATATCGATGGTATTATCCTTTCTTTGAAAATATGGTTCTACCTTTGTGACTCGGCTTATGTCATGCTTGATGGTGGACTTTGTCTCAACGTAAAGTTCTGACCCATGCTTTCCCTCTACCAACCTACGTTTGATCTGTTCGTCTCTCATATATTTCAAACCATGATAACAAGTCCAAAAGGAGCAAGGATTCGGACTGAAGGTGAAGTTGTCGCTAGTACGCGTAGTTACATAGCTTGATGAAACCCTCATTTGCTGTCCTTGAAGTGAGTGTGCGTTCGCATTGTCTAAGAAAATACCGACACGATGGAGATGGCATTCTCTATTCGCGGCATTCTCTATTCGATCAGCCTTGAGGATAAAATGGATGCCTCGATTTTCAGCAATTGTTTTTATTCACTTTCGTTTAGAGTTGCTTACTATTCTTCAATTCCGTTAAGAATTTGCTTTTCTGGGGGGACTCAATTTGTTCTTGTTCTTCTTTTTCTATGAAACTGTGGCTCTTCATGAACGTACGTGACCAAAGGAAGTCTAGACAACTGCTATTGAAATTATATTATGTGATTATGAATGCATTATCTTCAAATTCATTTTTTTCAGGGGACGTGCTAGAACTTATACGATGCACGCTCAAAACTCCGCTCAAGTTAACCGTAAATCTCAAGCTCGTGAGTAGATTTGTCTTCTTTCTCGTGTTAGTTCTCCAGCAACACATCGAATGAACTTTTATGTCTGTAGCGCTTATCATTGCATACCTACCGCCCCATGGAAGCTATCCTAGTCAGTCAGAGCTCGCGATATCAGTTCTGGAGATCACAGAGAGTTCGAATACTCATAGCTGGCGTGCCGTTGATAGGCGTTTGTCAAAATACGCTTAACTCATGTAATGATGTCCCAGAAGCCTTGCTTGTTCATCTAGACGCCAGTAAAGGGGGGGGGGTCACACTGCGCGCGGCGAGCGCGTGCGCTCAATTATGTAGAATTAGAACAGAGGCTTTCCTATGCAGAGGGTCACACTGCGCGCGTGAACATCGCGTCTCGCCGCGAGCGATTAGAACATGCTCTATTTTTTGTTAACTGGCCGCGCGGCCAATTATGACAGCAACCAATCGCCGCTCAAAGTTTAGCACACGTGACCAAGACAAGAATTTTTCTTCTGAATAATTTGGCGGAAGTTTCGGTCCATAGCCGAAAACGACAAAATACATGACTCAACCAAACTATGAGGCATAACAAGGTCGTTTCATGTAGAAATATCGTTCCTGCGTCCTTTTAATTATACTTAACGTTATAAAGGTCTCAAGAGTAAGACACTTTTTATCACGAGGAAACTATTAAATGATTAAATTCGAAACGAAAGTCAAAACGAATAAATTGGGACACACACCACCAACCCGAAGAGCTTTTAAGGCACAGCGAGAAAGGCTTTTGCCACCATCAATGCCTTTACAATATGGCGCTTTCATCGTACAGAAATCCGGAACGTCGAGAGAGAAAGAGAGAGAGAGAGAGAGAGAGAGAGAGAGAGAGAGGGATATTCATGTGGCACAAATGCCGCGCGAATTGGCACATTTGCCACCTTGCTGGCACATTTGCCGCTATGCCTTGGCACATTTGCCACTCTATTG
>QQSS02030777.1:0-18948 GCA_003687565.2 Craspedacusta sowerbii | reverse complement strand
ATGTATGTATGTATGTATGTATGTATGTATGTATGTATGTATGTATGTATGTATGTATGTATGTATGTATGCATGTACGGACGTATGTATACAAGTGAGTATCTTTGTATGTGTATGTACATGTATACGTATTTGTACATGTAACATATGCATAAGTATATCAAGGGCATGTAGGTGTGTGCGTATCTATACACGTACATGTATGTATGCGTGTATATGTATCTAGGAAAGTAGGTTCAAATAAACAAAACACAAACAACGTAAAGAAAATAATTCAGCAACCTTGCATGGAAAGTTTTCTGTCTTTGGAAGAAAAATTTCCCTTTTCGTATGATCTTCCTTCGGTATCATACTTTGGGAAGGAAATAAAAACGATCGCACAGAGGTAGTGCATACAGCCAAACAAACGCCACCTGAAAGCAAAAATGTCTGCACCTGATTAACAAGACTACTTGACATTTGAATCCAAAAAGCAATCGCCTCGAAGGAGAACCATATTAATAGCACCTATTTAATATACCGCATGCAAAGGAAAATAAACTTCAAACTAAAGGCAGCTGGTGCAAAGCTAAACATCTCAAAAGCCATTAGCAGCCCTGGCAAGTGTAAGTTTACACAAACTTAAGCTGGTTTACAAATTGGGTGACTCTTCAAAATCAAATGCACCCACTATAATAAAACAGACTCAATGTGACTTACGTTGCTCTCCTAGGTGAGATTGTCTTAACTCAACTATGATTTTCTCATCTGAAAGAAAGTCATATGTAAGTATTTCGAAGCCAGCATGTATAACTACTATCTTCAAATACACTTGGGAAGCACTAACAATTGCTGACTCTGGTAAATGCATCAATAGATAACTTGTATGAAACCAGCAAGGGTAGACAACATCCAAACCATGATAACATACATTCCACGCAAGGAAGGACACCGTCAATAATACCTTTGATACCTACAATGCCACACACCTTCAACACGCAATAACATACTTTCACACAAATGATCATTAAATGAAAACACGGCAGCATCATTTTTAAACACGTTACCTTCAGCCAACGGCAACACACCTTTAGCACACAATAACATTTCTTCTACATAAGGTGATTTACGTTAATTGCGATATCAAGTCTTAAACTGACACATCATACCGTAAACACGCGTCAACATACCTTCCAGACACCGCAACTTACATTCAACAAACGATAAAATATTTTCCACAAACGGAATTATACATGGAACACATGGTAAAACACGGTAAAACACCAAAACATACCTTGAAAGCGCGGAAACATAACTTGAAATTGCCGTAACATAACTTCAACACATACTAAAATTGTTTCTGCAAACGGCAACATACCTTCAAGTATCTCCATTACCTGGTCAACTGTCCTGGCATTGGTGAAATGCTGAGCATAAACAGAAAGACTGCAACGGATGAGTCACTATTAGCAATTACGAGCGTACACAAAAAAAAAAGGGAAAACTGCAAATCTTTGTCAAAAAAACATTAATTAACGATTAACTACAATTGAAGACATTGGTTACTCACTCAAAAGCCATTAGGAAATAAATTAAAATATCGTAAAGAAACCTATGACAATTTACAAGCAAAAATGACTACATGGATTTAACACATCGTTAAGTTAAAGAACGAACCCGATCTAATACATAGGCTAAAAATAATATCGCCAAAAATGCTTTAGCTACCATACAACATATTTACTTCATTTGTGGCACATTCCTAAAAATCTAAGTCATCAACCACTGACAATAATTTCATTTGATAAATTCATAATTTGATATTTTCGTTGCAAGAAAAAAAAAACAGTTCTCTGAAGTTATATTCTCCTATGACCGTGCTAAACCAAACTGACGGGCCCCCGACAGAAAAGAATTCAACTTAGCGAAATTTTGATTTACGGAAAAGGACCGAATAGGCGCTTGCTAACTGGAAATGAAATCTGGCCTAGCTAGACATTGTACAACTATTTATCAAGCAGGTG
This sequence comes from Craspedacusta sowerbii, assembly GCA_003687565.2. Lineage (NCBI taxonomy): Eukaryota > Metazoa > Cnidaria > Hydrozoa > Limnomedusae > Olindiidae > Craspedacusta > Craspedacusta sowerbii. Next base: position 16,945 of record QQSS02030777.1, on the reverse strand, counting down.
CGCTCGTTCAATATATACGTATATATTTTTCCGCGACAGACTATGAATAGGTTCCTTCTGATGAGAGAATCACAAAGGAAAATGTAAATGAAATAGAAATGTCAGATGCAACTTGCTTGTTTACGAGTCAGAGTCAAGGCAAAACTTATACCGTTAATGGTTTTTGATATCCAGATGGCCAGCACGAATCTAGGTTCAAGCAGTCCTCGAAATTGAAGAAAGAATATCAGGAAAATTCTTAAAAAACGAAAACAAATGCCAAATCTCAAAAACATACCCTTTTGAAAACGAGCTTCATGTTAAAGACGAGAGGGAAGGATGGGTACACATTTTCTGTTCTGTAAAGCTGGCCAAACATGCAAATTGATACAAAAACTGGATGCCTGCTTGGCAAATGCATCTGCCCTGGGCATGATACCTAGAAAGAAAGGTTAGAATGGAAGTAATCAATTGAAGCAAAAAAATATCATCTGGCAAACAGAAAGCCCATGCCCAGTGTCACTGTATGTCATGATACTTTCAAGCGCTTGTTTTTTTTTAATAGCATCTTCAAGTCTAGAAATTATTGCCCTCCCTACTTGAGAAAAAGCTTTATTCTTTTTCCAAAGCCTTCCACATGTCTGGAAGAGGCAAGAACAAACTTGAAGGATTGAAGACTTGGGCAGGTTTAGCTGTCTACATCTACTAGGTTGATTGCTCAAAACCCTTTTAATCCTGTATTATTGTCTGCAGTTGCGATAAGCTTAGGTAAATAATTTAGCACCCGAAGGAACCTCATGATTGAATGAGTTGATAGGTTGTGGACCAATTGTTGCTGGTTTTTGACATCAATGAATATACAACTATTCTTTCGTAGTTGATTTGTAGTGCATTAATATTTTTACTATCAATTAGCAGCTATTATCATGACAGCAGGAACAATCCTAAGGTTGAGGTCTCTATTCTGTTAGTTAAGTTGATCTGGTCGAAGGCAATTATGCCCTGGGCTTTCCAATAGGCAATCTTTCATTTTTGTTTTGTAGACAAGAAGGCAACTTAAATCCATAAATAGGCAGTAGTTCAATCCTTTTAAAATAAAAGATTAGTCTCAAATTCTGGACACATTTCTAACACAATTCTGACTTTTCCTCCGCATTTTCTTGCAGCATCTGACTAAGCCTATTGCAGCCTATTTAAGCTTTTAACTTGATTTTTCAGCCCCTTTAGAGTTTGCTAGCACTACACTGCCCTGTTCTTCCATATAGTAATCTTTCCAATTAAATATATGTCAAAGTTTTAAGTAAAAGACCGAAAACATGGAGATCTTAGCTAAACCTCACTTCCATTGCATTTTACTACACATTAAATGAAACGTGTCCTGAAAGATGTCATGCTACAATTCTGATATCACATTCTTTGGTGACCATGCAACCAGACATGTTCATCATCCATGCCTGGTCATGGACATTGCAAATATGCCTGATATACTATTATATGACTACTTTCAACAATGACACACAATCTGGACAGAAAATTTTGAGACATTCTCCAAAAATCTTCATCCCATTTTAATGTGCATAATAAGCAGAAAAAAAGATTCTGCAAGCACTCCTCAAATTAAAAGCTGATAATAACCTTTAAAAATTCCTAAAAAGCTCTTACTTATGGAGCGAAAATTGTACTCAGCGCTTCCCATTAGTTTATGCATGAGAATAGGCATGTGAGCACCTCTTAAAGCTGTGCATGTACATTTATGGCAGCATGCAGGGACTAAGATACATAGTGAAATAATAGAAAATGGTAGTGGAAGCAGCATAGTTGCTATTTCCGGTGTTGATTTCCAGAGACATTTAACAACATGTTTCATGACAAAATCTACCTTCAGCTTGCAGACTTTGTATATTTTTTAATGTAACACAATAAATCCAACTAAAAATTAGGTCAAGGCAGGTGTTACTATCCTAGTTCTTTAAGCAAAAACTAGAAACAAAATGAAAAAACTATACTTATTGATATTAATATTCAACCTCAAATTTAGAGCACAATTAGCAGAATCTGCTAATTATCTGATTAAAGAGATGGAAGTGGATGTAAGTGTATAGGTATCGCTTTCCTCAAAGCCACAATCACAATTTTTACTATGATTTTAACCACCTTCCAAGGTATCGTTGTCGGGTTTGGAGTAGTATAAAAGGCCAGCTAGAAACATAGGAAGATATCGACTCTCCAGCCAAATAAAAGTGCAAACGAACAAATAAACAAACCAATGTGGCACCCTAGATAAAAAACGTTATATAAGAAATTTCTCCAGGCCAAAGTTGAAATCACATCTATTTTAACATTGAAAAAGCAAGAAAGAAGATCCACAAGTAACCGCTTCATACAAAGCTTACCAGTGTTGATGAATTCATGGATTTCTAAATAGCCAATGTTGCACTCTATATTTGTTTATAATCAGACACTTTATCTGTGGAAGCTCTGCACAATATTTCTCATCATAAAAATAAAATATTTTAAAATCTTTGAATATGTTTTGCAGCAGAAGTATATATATATGAAGGGTCCTACCTTGTTGATTTTCATAATCACTTTGCAATCCATGCTAATTAGAACTCAGATTCCGAGGCTAAACATGCAAATAGCAGACTTAACTTGGACACAGCAGACAATAATATATTTTATGATGCTTATCCATAATGTAAACCTTACCATGCTTCAAAAAATTTTTTTTTTTTTTTTTTTTTTTTTGCAGCAAACACAGGAAACACTTGCACATTGAGACGACATCATGAATGTTTCATGTCAGCTAACTTATCCAACAAGAAATCAGTTTCCCTCTGACCTGGAAAGCAACCAAACTGTTGTCACGTCTTATAGCAGTCAAAGCTTAAGTTCAGACCATGTTATCTTTTTATTTTAATCATGCCAAATCTAAAATCAACCATCTGGGGAGGCAGATGAATAAAACAAAGATAAAGTAAGATGGGTCAACATTCACCAAGCTGCAGAGTATGAAGTCAATGCACGCAAAATTATAAAAGTATCATACAACATGAAAGAGTATGGAAACTATAAACAATCGACATTAGCATGGAATTAGCGTACTGATTAAGTCCGAAATTGCCGTCCAGCAACGTTAAATGACTATTAGGAACATCGAGGCATTATTAGAAGAGCTTCTTTTTACCTAAATCAGCTTCCAATTTCAAGAACTGTGGATCTTAGGGAGTTCTTTGGCACCATGGCAATCACCTAGGATTCGGCCCAGTAGAAATGACACGGGATAATACCAACGTTCCCTAACGTAGCCAGTCAGCTGCCAGAAAAAGCAAGTGAATTCAAACACTTGGCGCTAGAGTGGTTACTCCTATGTGTACGTCTAGGTACGCAGGGAACTCAGGAATGAATGATGAATGATGAATGACTTATGAATGATCCGTGTAACACTGCTACATTACAAAAAAAAAACAGAGTAGCAGAAGGCAACGATATTCACGGTGCGGCTGAGTTTAGTTGAACCCTCGTGCACCATTATCTTATTTTCATTTAATTAGAAAATTCTTTTGTACTCTAGGCAGCCTTGGATTATCCAATAAGCCCACAAGGCCCTCAAAAGAAAGCCCAAAATAAAAATTTATTTTTTTTTAATAATTTCTGTTTCATCCAGAGATCTCTGAGCTTCGTTAGGTTTGGCATGCATATGCATCCTCTGTTTTAGACATAAGTGGCGCCAGTTGCAGAAACTATGAACTGTCCATTCCAGAAACGTATCGCAGAGAGTCGTAGCTGCTAAAAAATTGTGATATTCCTTAGCAGAGCATAGACTGGCCTTTGGGGAAGCTGACGAATGGGAATTCTGTGTGGCTATCAAACAATGCGGCTGAATTCGGTCCATTTTTGGCAAGTCACATTTTTAAATATTGCGGTGATTAAGAAGACAGTATGTCGTACCTATGAAAGACAATTCGTGATAAACTCATTAAAAACAATGAGTGACTAAGTCTAAACAACTGTCATTGATGAAATACGCTCTGCTGGATATTTCAGCCTATCATTTGATTCAAAACATAATGTGTCGCACGTAGATCAGTATCTTATTAAGATGTGTATCACCAGTGGATGGGAAGCCAGGTGAGCGGTTTTTTACGTTTCTTGCGTTAGAAAGCCACACAGAAAGACAAATGTCTCTCATAGTAACATTATTTACGTGAAGAGTGAAAGTTAGATTTCTCAAAGTATCGAGAACAGTCCCATCACAAGTGCTGCTAACATGTCTCGCTGCTATGAAAACGAAATGCTTCGAGAAAAATAAGTTTCCTGACTTTCTACGTTTTCCCAGGCCTTCTCTAAATCTTACTCGCTAGCGACTATGTAAATGCGATATGATCTATGTTTCCAATGGAAAAGCCAAGTTGAAGCAATGTTCATCAAAGTAGACCTGCAAAGGAGAAAAAATATTATCTGCGTTTGTATATATAAGCATCCCGACATGCGTGTCCGAGACTTTATGATCTCTCTGCATGATGCTACATACATCAACCCTTGTAGATAAGGAAACAAACGTATAATCCTCACTGGAGAATTTAATATTAACCTTTTAAACTATGACAGTTGCCATTTTACAAGTGACTTTTATGATAACATGTCCTGCAGCTTCCTTCAGCCTCAAGTTCTGCAGCCTCGGGTTACTCTTCGCTCACAAACACGCATAGATAATATATTTACTAATAATTTAAAATACACGTCCATTAGCGGGATCTTAACATGCTTGATATGGGATCTTTTTTTTTTTCAATTCACTATCTTTAGTGATTATCGCAAAAAAAATCTGGCATTAATATTAAAAAAGACTTGGGATGGTGTCAAATCTAGATTACAAACTTGGCGGAGAAAATCGCAGTTTATGCCTAATAGAATAACATCAAATGGTGATGATGTGTCACGCCCGAAGGATGTAGCGAATGCCTTTAATGAATCTTTTCCAGCAGTCAGCAAGGGACTAGATAGCAAAATACTTACTGCCAAGCACGACTTCACTTACTATTTGAGAGGAAATGTAGGAAACAGTATGTTTCTCTCTAACGCGTTGGCTGATGAAGTATCTCAGATCATTGATAGCCTCCAAACTTCAAAAGCATCTAGACCAAATATCATTCCGCCTCGATCATTAAATATATCCAGTGTTAGGATTTCAAACCCGTTTATCAACCAATCATTTTTGCAAGCTTGCTTCCCAGCCCGTCTAAAGTTAGCAAAGGTTATCCCGGTGTATAAATCTGGCAGTTCGAACTTGTGCTATAACTATCGTCCTATATCACTACTTTCAAATATCAGTAAAGTATTCGTGAAGGCAATCTACTCTCGGCTGTGCTCGTACCCAAAAAATATAATCTAATTTTTGAATTACGGTTAGGATTTCGACAAAGGCACTCAACAAGCATGCCCCTGTAAGTCTGGTCGAACATATCAGGTCAAGTTTGGATAGAGATAAGTTTGTTGCAGTAGAATTCCTTGATTTACAAAAAACCTTCAATACCGTCAATCATCACATTCTCCTAAAGAAACTAGAGCACTACGGCATTCGCGGTCACGTAAATGACTGGTTTGCTTCCTTTCTAAAAGACCACAGGCAATTCGTGACTTTTGACTCAGCTGAATCTGCAACCAATGACGTAGAGTATGGGCTTCCACAAGGCTCCGTGCTGGGACCACTGCTCTTTTTGTTGTATGTAAATGACTTGCAATATTGCCTTACAAATTCCGTGGCCCGCCTCTTTGCCGAGGACGCTAACATCCTGCTGAGTCATTCATCACAAAAGTTACTCGAAAAATATTAAACAAGGATCTAGAAAATCTTTTTTTGACTGGCTTTGCGCAAATCGTCTGTTCCTAAATAATAATTAAAAAAAAAACAGACCTTTTACTAAAACGCCAACTAGCAAATCAGCTGACCAACGCCTCACGATCTGCTTCCGAAGAACAAACATATTCTCATCGAACAAAGTTAACTACTTGGGAGTATTAATCGTCGCATCCTTGACATTGAAACCCCCATTGCCAAACTTTCCAAAAAGCTAACCAAAGCTGCTGCAATCTTATCAAAGATTCGCCACTTTGTGCCAGTAACAACTATTAAAACCTTATACTTTTGCCTTTGTCAGGGACGCCTCTCATATAGATGCGTAGTCTGTGTTTTTGCAAATAAAACAGTTTTAAGAAGATTATATCGTATGCAAGAAAGAGCTCTACGAATCATCACCTTCTAGGACTTTCATGAACCAACCTGGAACCTATTTGCGCAGATGAAAATACTTAAGCTTGATGACATAATTAAAATCCACAGATTTATTTTTATGTACGACTGGAACATTGGCACTTTGCCATATTGCCTCGAGTCCATGATGTCTATAAAAGAAGTCCAAAGGACTACAAGAAATGGCGGCATTGGAAAGCTTGACGTACTAAAGACGTACACCATTATATACGGGGATAGATCCTTAAAGTTTGTTTGTCCTAAAATCCTCACCAGCTTGATGGACTTAGAAATAGATCTCAAGATCAATCAGTCACAATTCAAGATACAGCTACATGCTCTCCTAACCGTTAAGTACTAGAGCTTATGACTGTTACAACGCTCTCGCGACATAACTACCTGCTACAACTTCAAAATGCTTGACCCATGGTTCTTGGAAACGCTAGCCATTTTTGAAAGATTTTATTTTTTCAGCTACGATTGTGTTAGTATCTACACGTAATGAGGTGGTAAGGGGATCTTCTACTCATTACCTCTGCTAAGAAGAGCCCTCCTTCCCGTTTAGCGACCTTATATAATTATTGTGTACGTGGTATATTTCGGCAAGCTTTTCGGGAGAAGTAAAAATTGTTGTTGTTGTTGTGGTTGTTGTTGTTGTTGTTGAATTGTCTAACCGATTTACAAATTTTTTCTCGATACAATGCATTGATCAATTTTTTTGGACTTACGAAACGGCGTTTCTTTCTTAAATTAACATCAAATTTATTCTGGCTCATTCGCGCATCAGTATGCATCATGAATCCCCTTCCGCACTTCCCTGTGTTTAAAATCTCATGATCGAAACCTTTCATGAAAATGACGGCTGAAGCGTTTGTGTTTGAGGCTGTTTTACTAAGTTCATTATATTTCGATTGATGTTTCCAACTGGGCGCAGCAGAGTGAAATGCGAAATGATTCTTAGAAGAAAGAATAACTTTTCTAGTTTTGACATGTTCCGACTATATCTTGTGTCATTTTCAAAAAATTGAGCTTTCAATTCATAAATAAACAGGAGGTGTATCACTCCACTAACTGATAATATCTACTTTTAAGTTAAACAATTCATATATCGCTAAGTGAGTTGGCGAATTTATGGTGCGCGATCATCAAGCTCTCAATTAACAGGCACTCCCATTTGGAGCGACACCTGCGCAGAGTTGTGAAGCAGGCGTGAAGATCGAAATCGATCGGCAATTGATGAGTAGCCAGGTGTTGACCAATTGAGCTCGACTGTTGCTTGTGTTCCACGATGCGCTCGTGCGGAAGCGGGTTGTCATGCCGATATAGCCAGCGTCGAATTGGCCACATTTAAATCTCCTACATGGAAGTTTGCACCGTTAAAAAGATGTGAAAATGCTCAGGATCGACAATGCACTACAATTCCGAATTCTTTAAGGCTTGATAAATAAATTTCCCACCCATGGCCAACCAAAATCTTAACAGACCAATAATGATTCGCGATTCATTATTACTTATAAGGACGAAAAAGGTGCGCGCAACCTAAAGCACCGTCTAAATGATCTGGACAAATTCAGCCAATTTTCAGCATTAGAAAAATTGGCGAAAGTTTTAGAGCAAAGGAAGCAAAGCCAAAGATTTTGAGTCAACAATGCATTGTCTACAAATCTCAATGTGGCCAGTGGGACACTCGCTATATCGGCATGACAACCCGCCACTTGCACCAAAGCATTGAGGTACACAAGCGACAGTCGAGCTCAATCGGTCAACACTTGGCTACTCATCAATTGCCGATCAATTTCGATCATCACGCCTGCTTTACAACTCTGTTGTAGTTTCGCTCCCAATGGGAGCTTGTTAATTGTTCATAAATCGCGCTTCTCATAAACTAACGGCAGACAAAATTTTTTTTCAGTTACAATCAAAGCATTCCAAAATAAATTCTAAATGACGTGCTAATCTGCATTCGAACCAACATAAAATCAACGAGTGAAACCACTACAAAAGAGAACAGAATTTTGAGTGAGGGGATAGGGAAAGGAGAGAAAGGGCAAATACATGAACTAAATAGAGAGACTTAGGGATACGTGGTTGATTTGAGCATTAAGGTTGGGCTTGAGCCAATGAATGCGCATGGCCTTTTTCAGTCTCCTCTGGAAGTCTGTAGCAGCAAAATCTAAAACGGAAAAACATGGTGCGGAACAAAGCTTCTTGCATTCACGTCTCTCAAATGCTTCCACACGTGTAAGGCTTTGTCTTCGCCTAAGTGTTCTTCAATTCTGGTCTTGATATGTCTGGCGGTCTCAGCAATGTAGCTGGCATTACATCCAGCACACGTAAACTTACATACAACACCAGATCTCGAATACTTAGAAAGGCGGTCTTTTGATGAAAAGTAAGAGCCTGTTTTGAAGGAAGAAAAAACTAACTTAACAACAATACTCTTACGATAACTTTCAACTACAAGGTGGATTCTTTGGTGCGTTAGTGTGGACAGAGAACCAACATGTGGCACTTTAAAATATCGCACGCTGCGTTCATCTAGATTTTGATGTGACAACTCAACAGACTTTGCAAGCTTTTCCTGCAGGTATGTCTTTACGGAGTTACTTATAAGATGCTCAGGGAATTGATTCCTTTTGAGTATTTCTGTTAGTTTAGTTGGATCATAGTAAAAAGCAGACCAAGAACTACTGATTTTGAATGCACGGTCCACCAGTGTTCTAACTAATCCACGTTAATAAGAAAACGTGCAGAAACTAGCGACGTTCATTAAAACCCCAGTGAATGTGTGCTTTCGAAAAAATTGAAGTACAAAAGTTCTCACCTTCTATATTGTTCACCAAAGCATCAAGAAATGGGATTTTCCCATCAGTTTTGTAGAAGAGGGTACAGAGGTAAAAGTCTAATGCATTATAGGTAAACCATACATACGTGCAGGGTACGAGCCACGCGGAAAAATTCTTCTATATACTTCTTCACTGAAAAAAATTTAAAAGATTTTAAATGTTCGCAAAATCGCAAAAATTTTTGAAGAGCACGCTCTCTCTTCAATGTAGGGTCAAATTCAAGCTTCCTGAATTTTGTCGTATCTTTCAAGATGTCATGAAGCCCAGCAAGGTTGTCGACTCGATTGAGGATAACCACTCCGTTCCCTTTGTCAGGTCGCGTAATAATGATATCTTTGTTCTTTCCCAATTTTCCTAGAATGGCATGCTTTCTAAGCGTGCCCGCAGAAGGCTTGTATTTAACAACATAGTTGTCAGCTAAATGCGAAAGATGTGCTTTCACCTCTCCTGCGGTTCCACTATTTTGCAAATTTGCAGATATGTACCAACTAACCAGTTCAAAACTTGACAGAACGTGCGTTTTGTTTACCTTTTACGGTGGAATTGCATTATTGAGTTCATACTTCAAAATTTCTGCTTCGCTAGAGTTGATTGCATGGGATGACAGATCAGAGATTACCTCTTCAGGTGAGTACGGGAAAGGAACTGGCTCGAGTAAGCTGCCGCACCTTTTTTGTTATGCGTATTGCTTATAGCTCATAGCAATACTTCCGCCGCAAAAGCGAAGCTCTCCAAGCACATGAGCAAAAACTGACGGTTTGTACTGATCTTTATCAGTCACTGGAAAACCATATCGGAAATCTGAGATATGATTTTGAGCGATTTCAGGGTATGGCTTAAGTCCTTAAGTCAACTACTGATTATAAAAGATCATCATCGATAGAGCAAGTTGAGGAATAGTAACCAAATGATGGCTTTCAAATCTGCATTTTGGAGTGATTCGGATTTGTCTGTGGAAGAATATGTACAGTATTCAGAGAAACTTGTCGATGAATATCCTGAAGATCTTTGATGTGAATCTTTGTGGAGAATTTTGGATGTAGGGTTCAATAACAGCAGCAAGGTCCCCCGAAAAGGTTTTTTTACCTAGAACCCCAACTGGTCATAATCTGGCCGTGACTCTAGAAGAACATGTAAAGTCATTTTGTTCTGATTTATAGCATGTAGCGTTTGATTCTGCAAGAAAGACATTGCTGTTTCTGAATCCAAAAAACAAGAGGGAAACGTCCTAAAATTTTATTGCGCGAGCTTTGCTAGCTCAGTTGGGTAGAAAGGGTCTTCCATGTGGGTTTAGCAGAGTCTATGTGGCTGAGTAGGATGGTGTCATACAAGAACATTAAAAAAAATTATCTTAATGACACAAAAAATTGAAATTTCAGTATTAGTTGAAAAGTTTGCGGGTAGGTTTGTTTGTGTGACGTAATAAGAGTTAAATGTCGCAACTTATGCATTCGCAGCACACCTTAAGGAGAGGTGGTTGCGACAGAGGGCAACACACGATGGTTCCATGGTGTGGTAATATTTTGGTTGGCCATGGGTGGGAAATTTATTTATCAAACCTTAAAGAATTCGGAATTTTAATGGATTGTCGATTCTGAGCATTTTCACATCTTTTTAACGTTGCAAACTTCCATGTAGCAGATTTGTATGTGGCCAGTGCGACGCTGGCTATATCGGCATGACAACCCGCCCCTGCACCAACGCGTCGAGGAACACAAGCAACAGTCGAGCTCAATTGGTCAACACCTGACTACTCATCGATTGCCGTTCGATTTCGATCATCATGCCTGCTTCACAACCTTGCGCAGATGTTGCTCCAAATGGGACTGTCTGCTAAATAAGAGCCTGATTATTTTGCACCACAAACTCGCCAACTCATTGTACGAGTAAGTTGAAGCTGTTTTAGTTGGACTTGATTTAGTTGGATGATAACACCTGAATGAACTAAACCCAAAGCACCTTCTAATTATCGCCAAAAAGGCAACTAAATAGCGAGTTGCATGGCCTATAGATAAATACTCTATGCCAAACTAATCCTTCAAAGAAACGCGGAATCCTCTTTTCCCCTCTCCAGTTCATGTCAAGAACTCGCTTGCATCGCGAAAGTAAAATACTTACTAAGCAAGATCCACGCACCACTAAGAAACAGACAAGAGCAGACGCGCGCCAACAATCTTCAGAACTTCATTAATGCCTAAAGATGCTTCATCCATGCGTAATATTATAAACAATATAAAAAGCATTTTTCCATGGGGAGTAAAATATATAAATATAAATAAGAAATCCGGATAAATAGCAAAATTTACACTATAACTTTCAATATGCTATGACTTGAAGCAGGCCATAGCAATTATGTCAAAGAACAAAAGCCATGCCAGAAATGTTATAGAAGTCAAGACGTCTCAACCAACAAGCCCAAATGCAAACACATTATAATCGGGCATGCCTTGCCAAGTGACAGTGCGAACAATAAAATTTTAGAAAGCCGTACGTTCAAACAAATTTGCCATGTTCTTTAAGATTTAACACCCAAATAAATTTAATAACACATGAGCGCGGCTGAATGATTCAAAAATTCGCACATACAAAGCAAACAATCTCTGCGACCAAGGCTGCCGATAATAATATACGGGCCAACGGGCAGCTAGCACATTAAGTGACTCGGTGCATTTCTCCTGGTAGGGAAATTCGTCATACTTCAAAATTGGTATGAGCAGCGATGAACACGCTACCTTCCTCCATCTAATACACGACGGAACGCTAGGTCTCCTAGGGACTTACCGTACCTACCACATAAATCATCAATCATCATCATGATCATCATCATCACGATCATCATCATGATCATCATCATCATGATCATCATCATCATGATCATCATCATCATGATCATCATCATCATGATCATCATCATTATGATCATCATCATCATGATCATGATCATCATCATCATCATCATGATCATCATCATCAAGATCATCATTATCATGATCATCATCATCATCATGATCATCATCATCATGATGATCATCATCATCATCATGATCATCATCATCATGAGGCTTCTTGACAACCATCAATAACTTTGACACGACAAACATGAATGAGATCTTTCCTAATGACCTGCCATGCAGCCCTTCCAGGGAGTTATGTAATTTGGCAACGTGCTCCAAAACAAAAAAACAAACAAAAACAAACAAACAACAACATCATCAAAAACAACAGCAACAACAATGCAAATACAAAAACAATTACATTTCCACTGAAAAACCTACGGGTATATACGCCATGGGCTACGAAGCACAACATCTCACTCAAAAAAGGAAGCACCACTAGATGTCCTTCTTCTGTCCTTCTTCTTGATACTATAAGCCACGTCAGTAAAACAAGTTTACATTCGACCCTAATAAGACCTGCTCGCTCTGCAACCCCCATAGGCTATGCTACGTCAAGCACGAAGCAATTTAAGAAAAATGCAATATCAGCCGACAGTCACGAAACGTGAAAAATTTGGAACTAGTCTTTATAAGGAACAGCTGCCATGGTCAAACGGAACGACTTAGCACTAGCACGCGCAAGACGACAACTCGGAACGGTACTTCCAGTCGTTATCTAAGAAGCCAGCACACAATATCCCACCAGAGCCTCTACCGAGAACATTCGAGGACATTAACACGTAGTCAGGAACCATGTTGGAGAAAGGCGACCTCGCCATAGGTGGGATCGTAGGCTTGCCAAGATGCAGCCCCACCTGAACAGCTTCCACGCTAGCACCAGCTATAACCAAAGCGATGTTTGCTCGTCCGTGCGGAACCATATAGACGGCTGAAAGCAATCGCTCCCTATACGTACAGTTCCCTGATACGAATAAAAATAAAACATATAAAGAAGTAGCCCTCCACCACTACATATAATACAGTAAACACAAGGCAATTTGCTCTCCCGTGCGGAACCATATAGACGGCTGAAAGGAATCGCTCCCTATTTGTACCGCTTCCTAATAGGAAAAAAAAAGCAAGAATATATAGAATTGGCTCACCAGCACCGCATATAATACGGTAAAAACAAGGCAATACGCGTCTAAAAAGAAACCCACAGAAGCCACGAGCAAGCTAGCGACGCTGAATTCGTAAGGAAATTTCTGAAGTCACACGATCCAACAGGATACGCGCTGCACAACAACTACAAGCACACAAAAATACATCTCACACAGCCCAAACATGCAAATGAGAATCTCTAGAACGGAAAACACGAACCGATACTGGCGCCATCGCTGTGTAAAGTAATGACGCTTTTGCTTGTAAGAGCCTTAAGCCAGGTATTTTGGGTGTGATCGCCAACTAAGAGAATATTTCGCCCGTCGACCATGTGCGGTTGGACTTCGGAGTCACGAATGACGTACGCCTGAGCGTAGGAGAGCAAGTGAAACAAGTTGGCCAAGTAAACGGCACTCTTAATCAGGAGAGGAAGGTCTTGGCCAGGATAGTCCGTGCCTACAGATGCAAGCAAGCAGGCTACGATTATAAATAAACAAACACTCAAAGGAACAAAACGAAAAATACGAGTACGCGTAAACATATCAGTGATCGAGTAAAAAACTGCAAATGTAAACGCTTTGCAAAATTTTACTTTAAAATATCTCCCCTTACGTATCATAAACAAAACAAAATAAAACAAACAAAACAAAAAAACAATGACGAACAACAAAGGAACAGAAGCTTCCAAATCTTAGGGCGTCTGATATCTGGAGTCATATCTATTCTGCTCTTAACGGAACGCAGATCCGTAATCACAATTCTCTCCATAATGCAAAGCAGCTTCCTCTTTGAACAAAACACCGCGATCATACCTACAGAAATGCTTATAAGGGTCGCCCTAAAAAGACGTCGTAGCAATAACGAATGAAAGCGTCCACGACCTCATCTTCGACCAGAGTTCACAGACCGGGTCTAATGTGATGCAAGTCACTCACACGGTCAAGTATAAATATAGCCAGATACACACTCCGAAATGCTTACCACGAATTCACCATGACAACACCATGGCATATTATCATACCTATTATGATGACGAAGGGCTTTTCGGCCACGCGTCTCGCGGGTCCGTAAGTGGCAGGTCCCCTGATCGCGTCCGTTTCGAAGTCCGCGGACTGCTCTTCGCATAACACCCATCGCTGCCGCAGACAGAGATACGAAGGTACCACTAAACGAAATTCGCATCGCTGCTCTCAAAATCACGGAGTCCAGCACAGGAACAACGACAGAGGAAGGCTACCCCTCGCACTCACGTAATTCCCACGCAAATAATTCAACTTCTACGCTAACATCAAGGCAAGTTGCCCAGTAATATACGAAGGTACCACTAAACAAAGATCGCTTCGCTGCCCTCAGCATCATCGCTGCCTTGGCACTGACATAATTCCCTCGATAAAAACGCATGCGCAAGTAACTTCAACGCCACAAGGTGCCAAGCGCTTACAGGACAACAATCCATCGCTCGCTTGGTTTCGCGCGGGCGTCAGTACTACCGGTCATCACTTGTTTGTGACATTTTATATCTTCTCCAAATCTACTATCTATCTACCAATATCTACTCCAAAAGCGAGCTGTACGCATCATTTCATCTGCCCACAGATTAGCTCACTCAAGGCCTCTTATGGTGCACTGTAACATCCTGAACATATATGAGTTAAACATCTTTCAAACCCTAGTCTTTATGTATAGACACAAAAATAAAACCCTTCCTTCAGTATTTACTAGAAGCTTTAGTCGCATCAATCACCGGTATAATAGTCGACTAGCCAAACATGGTTATTTGGAGAAGTCTGCCATTCGAAAGCAAAGATAACATCCAGACTCGTGGGGCGTATCTTTGGAATCGCTTTAATTGTATGAAAGCAAAAGAAGCCATGCATCTGAAAAAATTTAAAGCTGAAACCAAGAAATTCCTACTCAATTGCCCTGCCGCCATTACAACCTGGTGATGAGCACCTCCGTATAACTGCAACATATTCCTTTACAGATCCTTTAAAGCCATTGTTGAATAAACAACAAATTAAGCAAAAAGATTCTGTAATGGTATGCACGTTGTCCTCCAACTATCAGCGAATGAATGGACGAATCTTAACCGCCTTGTAGTAAACCCGCACATCGATATTTGACGAAGCAAAAAATAGTGATTACATATAACGTACGAATTTATTCCCCCCCCCCTCCCCATGCCTCGGAGACCACTCGTGTGGCCTTTGAGAATGGTTCTCTATGAAAAGGCTCAAGGCCTTCTAGGAAAACCATGCCATTTCTAAGCACCTAGTCTGGACTAATAGTGAAGAACTCGATATTATGCTAGTAAATTTTTGCTTTGTGCTTCTTGTTACGTAACTTGTGGCGAAACAACCCAAATAAATAAATAAATAAATAAATAAATAAATAAATAAATACCTTAGTTGCTGACCGCAAACGATTATTCGCGTTTCTAATAGTCAATAGAAATGCACTTTCGTCCTCCTCGTCTGCAGATCAAGCGCGAACTGCACCCTCTCAAGGTCACCATTGCACGGACCATCCATATCGGTTTAGGCCAATAGCTTCTTGAGCATGTTTAACTGCAAAACTCTCAAGGCAACTATTGTATGGACCACTCATATAGGTTATCACACAGGCAATAGTCTTTTGAGCATGTTTAACTGCACCCTCCCAAGCTCGCTATTGCATGGACCATCCGCATCGGTTGTCACACAGGCAATAGCTTCTCGAGCAAGCTTGACAAGCTAACAAGCGCTGGCTTACCAGGTAGATCAACATCCTGCCCATCGATCTCGACCCGCGTCGACAGCCAGCCCACACAACGCACGCGAGGCTCGTATAGCTCCAACCGAAGCACGTTCCTCGTGGCCAGAGACAGGGTGGACGGCCCGCGCGTCACTTCCACGGTTGACTTGCGAAATGGCGACACTTGCTGCAGCACTCGAATGCCGTGCGCGCCTAAATGATTAACACTTGCACGGTCATGTATGAAATTCGTAAGGCAACAACCACAGAACGAAGGAGGAAATCTAGCGATACATGGTGGAGAGAAAACTAACAACAAATAACAACAATAATAATAACAATAATAAAAACAGTCATTGAAATGCAAGAGCATCAATATCTATTTTTGACAAGGCGATCACAAGCCGCCGGTGAACTACATTTCTATATCTAGGCAAAATAGCAGTCACTGCAAGACCAGAGAGGGGGGAGGGGGGGGGGAGAAGTGCGTTTTAAGACATAGAGCGAGCTTCAAGCGTGAAGAAACTACGTCATTCTAATCCACAATCGCATGACTTTCACGGAGACTCCTCCCCTTTCCTCCCTAATTTTATAAAAAGATAGGAAAACAAATGGAACGGCTGCAAGACTTTCAATCCTGGAAGCAGCATGCATGATAAAAGGCTTCAAACGGAATGCTCGCTTTCAAGGCACAAGGTCAGGTCAGCAGGTAGCGCAAGACATTTCCCTATCAGGGATACCTCCATCCAAACATTCACACAAAAAAACAAGAAATTTGAAAAATCAAACACTCACTTCTCCCAACCAATCACTTGGACGATTCAAAAGGGCCGTCAGAAACAGACTAACCTCGAAACGACACCGGATTGTACACAATGATTGTATAGCTTTGAAATGCCGTCTGGTCGCCAAAATACTTTCTTTTCTCGTCATTCCCATTGTGCAAACAGTATCCTGAAAAACGAAAGCTACAACTTACGGACTACGCCATCTGAAAGGAGCCGCTAAAACAGGCTATCCATTTATCTATCCATCTATCTATCTATCTATCTATCTATCTATCTATCTATCTATCTATCTATCTATCTATCTATCTA
>QQSS02030666.1:0-18952 GCA_003687565.2 Craspedacusta sowerbii | reverse complement strand
ATATATATTTAGTATTCTGATATATAATGTATAGTATGCTTATCCTTTTTTGACATGCTACTCCCAAGTTTTAGTTTTGCTTTCTAGAAGTCTGCATCACTAGATGACGTCTATGTGTCGATGAATTCAATGACCGATTTCTCTCTGAAGAAAGACGACTTTGATCGCGTTCGTTCACCGGAGTATGAGATCATGACCCCGCCTGCCCTCCCCGAGAAAGCTCGAGAACGGAAAATCTCCTTCGACCATCTCCACGAAAACGAGAACTACAGTTCTATGCCGCTCCCTCCAACGCCCGGTGTCGGCCGACAATCTGTATCGAGCTCTAGCTCTCAACTTCCTAGTCAATCTTCTTGTCGTCCTGCTCCCGTGGCTCCGGGCATTGAGACCGCCCTAGGACAGCAGCCCCATCTCCCCCCTGCTCTACCTGCTCGAAACAAGCCCGCGATTCTGACTGAGAAGCCGATTGTTGAAGAATCAAAGTCTGAAGGCAAGTGTAGTTTTAAAGTCGGTAGCATTATTTTCATTAAGATGAACTGGCGATTGTTGAAGAATCAAAGTCTGAAGGCAAGTGTAGTTTTAAAGTCGGTAGCATTATTTTCATTAAGATGAACTGGCGATTGTTGAAGAATCAAAGTCTGAAGGCAAGTGTATATTATAGTCGGTAGCATTGTATTTATTGAGATGTACTAGACTATATATGGACTGCGAGCTAAGGCAGTCCCTGGTAGACCACAGTCTGATTGTCGTTTGTTGTTTGCTCACCTCATGTGTCTCGCTACTCCATGTTCGCTTTGTTTTTTGTTTGAACACGTCCTGTGTCTTGCTTCCCCATCCTTCTCCCCTTTGTTTTTTTTCTATTGGTGCTGTTCTTGGTTGACTTCTACAACTTTACTTACTGTTTGGTTAGACGAGTCTTCCATCTCTGAAGATGAAGATTCGACTTCATACGCCTCCCTTGATGCAGCTTCAGAAGGAGACGGGATAGAGTTGCCAGTCGCGCAGTTCTCGTCGAGCACGTGGCCTCGAAAGCGACTGAAAGGGCGCAAGGAGAAGGAGTTCGCGTTCTTGCACGACCTGTCTGCTGTTTACGCCGGTGTTCTTCACCAACGAAGAATGTTGGCTGTTTGGCAGAAGCGCTACTGCAAAGTTAAGGACCAGTGCTTGATCTGCTATCGGTTAGTGTGGTTGGGCCTTTACGATCGACATGAGCTTGCGAGTGAAGGGCTGATTTATATGTGTTTTCTGACCAAACCTAAGCATAAAGCCCAAGTGCGTTTCTATTAACTGCGTACTTGTATTAATGGCTGTAGGGGTGTGTATAAGTTTTTAGATTTGATCAGACATAGGGTTAAAAATTAGCCGAGTCCTCCTTCTCTGAGAACGTTTAAAGCATTTGGAGTTGGTCTGTTACTAGGAGCTGTGAGGTCATAGCCGCAAATTACCTGCACTTTGTCCGCCTAGTTTGCTTTTTTGCATGTTGGGAAGGTAGACTACGGGGTAAGATCGGGGTCATTAATTGCTGGTGGCATCGTTTCCGGGTTGGGTCCGGTGGTTTCTAGACACCAAATGCATGACCTTAAATTTGGTAATAAAAGCTTTTCCTCCGGTGCGAGGAAGTTAACGTGACTCAAGTGAACTGCCAGTCTGAAAGGCACAAATTCAAAATTTGTTTGGATTAGGTTTGCAGATGACTATGCTTGGAGTAGGTTTGCAGATGACTATGCTTGGAGTAGGTTTGCAGGTGACTATGCTTGGAGTAGTCTCTATGATGAGTATTGTTGGGGCAGATGATGCTGAGTGATGTTCCAGTGTGTCAAAAATCTTTCATAGCATCTCCTCGTATCCCTATCCTTTCCGACTCGATGTGGTCCTGCATATATGCGGCACGCGTCCAAGCAATTTTAAAAACGAATCGATAACTTTGACCTGGGTTCTACGGGATGCAGGTTAAAAGTCAGAAATGCTTCCCCCACCCCCATCATGTTTCGTTCTATATGTCGTACTTCTATTCTTTGCATGTCATGATTTTATTGCCATTTGCGCAGACTTAGCATTAGGTCAGATCGTGCTCACTTAACTGAGCTGACCCATTGTGCATTGCCCATTTCAAAAAGTGCCTGTCGGAAAGATGAGTTCCCTGTCGCAGCTTGGTTAAAAGACTCACGACTCAAAAAGACTCAAGATTTGTTTGCTCAATGAATGCTAAGGAAAACAAGGAAGTAACTCCACCATTAATAAAATATTAAACCATGTCCGCAGGCACTTCAATAGAGAAGAAATAGAAAAAAAAAAAGAACTGCATGATCTTCGTGATTGTAGAAGTTAATGACCCCGAGTCAGTGTGTTCCTTATGTGTTTCTAGTAATGCCGACGAGAGCGAAAAGCCGGTGTTGACGTTGTCCCTGCCCGGGCAGAAGTTAGACCTTGCTGATGAAACGTGGAAAAGCCACTCGTTCAAGATTTACAAGGGCTCCACTGAAGCCACCTACTTTGCTACTGAAACGCGCGAAGAGCTTATTAAGTGGCTGACTGTGCTTGCCAAAGAAATTAATAGAGAAAAGTTCCAGGGTGTCTATGATAAGACTGATGTAAGTATGCATGCACCTGATTAAGATTTCAGAATTATTTTAGGATAAGAAATCCTAAAGAAAGCTTACTTTTGTTGCCTTCAGAGCTGCTTGATGCGCCATCTAGTTGGTCACGTCGCAGTTGTACTGAAGGTATTGGAACTATGGTGCCTTGTTTTTTAATCTTCCTGCTGCACCGTCTAAAGGATCGATAATTATGTGTCCATAAATATATATTTTTTTATTCGAGGTGGTTGACAGTGTCCCCCGGCACTTGCTTCAAGATGAAATGTCTGATCAGAGCACAGAAGACACTGGGAGTGGAGAGTCGCAGGAGAACATCCCGAAGGTCGTGCTGGATCAGGAGCAGACGGGAGGGAACGCCAGCAATGCTCAGGAATTCGGTAGGACACCTTCTAGATACTACGGTTTGTTCGCTATGTCACTTGAAGATGACTCAATGCTTCTTTCTTCAGTTAATGCCAGACCAGGGAAACATGATTAGTTCGGCGGTGAAGTGAAGGAACGATACATGAGGCCTTCACCTGCAGGAAACCGCAGCCAGTCGTCGAGTTTCGACGAATGACCCGATAGTTTGTGCCCAGCTGATATGTATAGCCGAAATCGAATGGCATTGTCAAAATCAAGCAGCATTGTTATGGCACGCACTGGTGCTATGTGTAGCTAGACGCGCATTTGTGAATCTGTGATATTCTCTTCGTTGGATATTGTGCTCAGTTTTAAGATACTAAACGTTAAATAATCTCGTAGAGAAGACAGTGTGACAAAGCACGTTCTCTTTATGGATGTGCTTTCCTGAATTTAATTAATGCAGAATATTTCGGCAACTATTGACGTAGCCATTGTTCAAATAGCAGTGTGATCGTTATATCAAGTACTATTTGACAAACTTAAGTCTCCCTCGTTTTACATTGTTATCAAGTGTTTAAGTTTTGTTGGTATGTTTGGCGGTTGACTTAAAATTTCCTTGGTATTTCCAATAGATGTTCCCAGAAGGTTGTTTTCATATAATTACCACTGCATTTTCATACCTGCATCTCGCGCTTGACCAGTTTTCCGATAGCTTATTTCATCGGATTCTCGATCTTTTCTTGCGTTTTGTTTTTTCTTATGTTATTGCTTTTGCGCTTGCCCGGTCTATTTGTCCAGGGCATGTTCTTGCCTGTTCTGATAAGCCTGCGTCACACCATGCAATCTTTCGTCATCCGCCGATCATATCAACAAAACTCGAGCGCTTGACTATAATGTTAGACGATGCGCCAGGTTTTTTTTTTCTTTTTCAAACAGAAATTTATATAACTGTCGCAGTGGCAGTTAAACAATGGCAAAGTCAATAGCTGCCGAAATATTCTGCATTAAATAAAATTCAGAAAGGAAAGTCCTTAAGTAGACGACTTGTTATTGCTATTAAACGTTAAGGGATTGCACAAACTTGCATTTTTCGTTAGCGTTAAGTCGCAAATTTTCTACATGAATTTGGGACCCTCTACTCACCGAACGAACTGGTATGGTATTCTTGGCGGTGCAAATAAAGATGGTCTCCGTGGTCTAGTCTGCCACTCTCTATCCATCTGGCAAAGTTTTTCGAACCTAATTGTGAGTTTATTCCAGTATGTGCTTCAAACACCTCAGCAACTTGTCTGCTCGGTCTCTAAAGACGTCACTTTGACTCCTCTGTTGCTTCTCAGAAAATTTGCGGATGCTGAGGTCTTTAATAGGAGAGTTAGTGGTGTTTGAAATTGTCCTAATTCCGCATTTTTATTCGGCATTCTATAAAAAAGTGGAAATTTTAGAATTTCGACAACGATTTGTGCGCGTACTCTAGACCTTCTGCGTATTTGATATTGCGTTTAGTATAACCGAATCCCTTCTGCTGCAGCATAATTTTTATTACTTATATACTACTACATATTATTACTATTGCTACAGCTATTGCTATTAATAATATTACATATTATTACTAGTACCTTCTGTTGCACCATAATTTTATTACTTATATACTACCACGTATTATTACTATTACAATAGCTATTTCTATTAATACTATGTCGAAGAAGTCTGTGAGGTGACGTGTGCACTGCCAGGCTATAAAAGTTTCAACTACCGAGAGGGATGGTCGAAAGGTCTTCATCCGAGGCACCATGCCTAGAATAGTGAGTTGTGCCGAGGTATTCCGAATGTGTCGCAATAAAATGAAAATATATGAAGTTAATAAAAAAAATACATATTACTACTCCGTAACTTCGTCTGCTGATTTAGACCTTAGCTTAGAAATCCTTTTTTCATTTGTAGACGCGGACAACGAGTCGGTTGATGGCGAGGAGAACGGCAACCCATCAGGAAAGAGAGGTCGCCCCGCTAAGCAGAAGCTCCTTCGCGTCAAGGATCGCAAGGCGCGTGCGCACACGAAAGCCTTCGATGACCCCACAGCAGACATGCAAGGTGAGTGCTTCCTGACGGATTGACGTTTGAAATGCGTGCACGAAGCTGCGGCTCTGGAATCCGTGGTCAGTTTTTTTTGTTGTTGTAAAATGTTGAAAAGCTTTTTGTTGCCTGTTGATGTACGTTTTTTTTTTTACCTCGTTCATAGTTTCGCGATATTTTTTTTTTCTAATCACGAGGGCATTAGACACAACTGATAATGTAACCGATAGTCGGCGAAGCAGAATGTTTATGCATAGCTTACCTAGCTTTCTGATATCTCCTTCGCGCAGGGTGCCTGTATCATTAGGGTGCCTTTATAGTTATGTATACAGGGTACCTGTATAGTTTTTCTAATCATGAGGGCGTGATAGACACGATTGTTAAACTTAGCTGATAGTCGACGAAGCAGAATGTTTATGTATTGTTTATCTAGCCTTGTGATATCTTTGCGCAGGAGACCTGTATCCTTAGGGCACCTGTATAGTTACTGTATGGTACCTTTATGTATACAGGGTACCTGTATAGTTTTTCTAATCATGAGGGCGTGATAGACACGAATGTTTATGTATAGTTTACCCAGCCTTCGGATAACTCCTTCGCGCAGGGTACCTGTATCGTAAGTTCTCTAGCCACTGGAGTCGCAGGTGGTGCTGCGTCAAGGAGAGCAAGCTGCTCAGCTTCAAGCGTTCGCCACAGGACCAGGCAGAGCTGATCGTCCTGCTGCCGTTCGCATCGCTGGCCTTCCCTTCGCAGGGGGAGGACACCTCCGGCGACCGAAACGTCTTCACGCTGCGCTACGAAGGAGACAAGAGTGTTACGTTCAGCACTGCTTTCAAGGAGGACTGGGAGAACTGGACCCGAGTCATTGCGGTAAGTAGCTAAAGGCCTGTCTTAAACGTGTATTTGATGCCTGCCTGAATTGCGTGTGTCTAAAATAAAATCTTGAACGTATTCGCTGTCCTGCTTAACTTATCGAAACTTTGACTCGTGGTGCGACTTCTAAGCGTAGCAAGTCAATTTCGAGTAAGGCTCTGCATCTCAAAACTTTCTGAGTTTTGAGAAGTTTTGAGACGAGACGGAGGTCTTTATCGAAACAAATTATGCCACGCATGTACAGTCTACTCCTGTTTGTAAGGTCTACCTTAAGAAAGCTGAGCAGACGAATATAAGTAAGCTCGTCACTGGTTTCTGTTGTAACGATAAGATCAGTTTAAAAGAAACTTTATGTAAAAGGTTTCTAGCAATTTGCTTTTCACCTCAATAAGTTCTCGTGACCATTCATTAGGATTATTCCTAATTTTAGGCCCTGGTTCTAATCCTTCCTTAGTTACATATGTCGTTCCCTTGTGCGTATCGGATCTTATCTTCATATTGCGAGTGCTGTTTCGTTCGACGTGGATAGGGTGTCGTTACGTGTATGTCGTTACGTTTTGCGTAACTGATTTGATCTTCATATTACGAGTGCTGTTTCGTTCTTCTTGGGTAGGAGTTTGTTGGAAGTAGGAGCGAGGAATCCTTCCCGTACATCAACGTGCCACCCCTGCCAATCTCCACCAGTCGGACACCTTCATCCGCGGATCGCGAGCACAAGGCTTTCTTTCCAGACGATGTCCAGGTTAGTGTCTGCTTCATAAACTGAGGTGTGACCTATGTGGGGCGCTGCGCGACCGGTGCAGAAGGTATAGCTAGTTGCTGCTGAGCGGAAGGAAACAAAGGTCGTACCTACTTCCTAGCCAATCATGTCGGTGGTAAGCTGCTATAGAGTAGAAGGTAGTCTCCAAAGATCGTACCTACTTCCTAGGCAATCACGTAGGTGATAAGCTGCTAATGAGTAGAAGGTAGTCTCCAAAGATCGTACCTACTTCCTAGCCAATCATGTAGGTGGTAAGCTGCTATAGAGTAGAACGTAGTCTCGATAGGGTTTTACTGTTCTGCTGAGATCTAGGCAAAGCGCTTCGCCTTGGTAAAGTTGAAAAGACCAAGTTACGTTCGCAAACAGGCTTGGATTTGTCCGTGTCATCTTTTTGGCCATTGTAATTTTCCTGATGGAAATGCAAAACAATCCTTGGATTAGAAGACGCGTTTGAAGCGCCAGGATTTACCCTTGCGCCGCGCTGCGATCTGATCTTGACATCCATGTTAGACAGCTATTGTGGAGTCGTTTGAATCCTCGATCCTTGCAGATTGCGACTTTGGGATTCTCATCTTGCCTGCGTGATACTACTGTCGTGTCTAGGCTGCGGACTGTAGACGTGGAGTTTCGGTCGACGTCTGTACCTCCAGTGGCCTGTACGTCTGCCGCCAGTGATCAGACTTTTTTTCTTTCCTCTGCTTTGTTTCCACGCCTTTCGCTTTTAGCGTCTGGGCGAATGGCAGATGGCGTCTGTTTTTTTGTGCGCTCGGTAATTCGAGGGATCAGATAAGTGGAGGGATCAGAGGCTGGCGTTTGAGGCACACCTGTGTGCTGATCCATGCTCTTGCTTCGCTTTGCTAAGTTCTCCATCTTTTTCGAGGAGCTTTGCTTGCAAGTAATTCGCTCGTAGAATGTTTGGCACTCAAAGACGGTGCCGAAGCTCTTCGTCTTGTTTTCGTTTCAAGCGCTTAGAAGTTGCGATGGATTCGCGACTTTGGTTAGGTATTCTGTAGCCGTACGTTTCTGTCATCATATAGGCGAGACTGTCGATTTTTTCTTTGCGGCTGTCGCTTGCTGGAGCCTTCACGTATGAGAGTCCTCGCTTGCCTGGCTCTTCGCTTTGAAATAGCATTTTTAAGGATAGGTATTTCAAGATCAATCTGATTTCACGATGGCCTATGGTAGCTGTAATTGTTGCTTTCCTCCTGCAAGCTGTTCGCCCGGACTTGTTGACCTATATTGGTGTTCGGGTGTGGTTTTAAGCCTTGCGAGGACCAAGGCGAGGGGTTCTAGGGGAGCCGTATCTGATTGCTTTGTGTGAAATAGCCCAAAGCTGCCGTTGAACTTCAAAAGGTGGCTTATACGCTTTCCGGCGGAGCGAAACGTGTGCACGTTCAATTTTTTTATTCATATTTTTAAATGGCAGCAGGATTATTTCTTGTTCCGGGCCTTCGCTTGTCTCGCACCTGCGCTGTTAATCTCGTGGTGTATCTTTTCGTTTCTGACGAGTCGGATTCATTCGGTTGGAGTGCGGATGGAAACTCGTTGCTGCACAGCGTTGATCTCTAGGTGCATCTCGGGAAGTAGATGTGACTCTCGCTTCTTTCAGTTGCGCCTTGTTATAGCTAGAAACGTCAAGGCGTAGATAGGTGTCCAGGAGACCGACCGAAAATGTCTTGGATGCCTTTAAGCAAGCAGTCGACCGTAGCTTTAGTCTCTTTCAAGGTTCGTCTTTTCCTGGCGATGACGTGGTGTGTAAATTGAGATCCGTAAGCCTGACTCATCAACCAAGGCGCCTACTTGCAAAGTCTCGCGATCGCCTGTGGTTGCAGCCGATATTTATTTTCTCTGTTATTGCCATGTGTGTTTCTGGGACTTGATTTCGTTTTGTTCTCCCCGGGTGATGGGAAAGATATTATTAGGAATATTGCGAGCTGTGTGTAAGTTATCTTCTAGTCAGGACAAAGTAGTCATCGTTGATATTTTGTCAAAGCTGATTGTTTCGGCCGCATTGCCTTCTTTTTGGTGTTGAAGATGAAATTAAAAAACTTTATATTCTAATTTGCCGTGTTTTCTTTGTTACTAGGCCAGTTCTTCTCTTTCAGTGCTCCTTTAGAAAGGTTTAAGGACTCTCCGTTATCATATTCATTAGTCTAATTTGCAGTGCTACGTGAGTTACCAGGCCACTTCTTTTTCTCTGACCTGCGTAGCCACACTAATCGTCGAGTGTTCTTTTAATAGGGTTTAAGGAACCTTCATTATCATATTTGTTCATCTTCTTAGCGATAATTAAACATCTTTTGGGACGCAAGGTGACTCATATGAGATGGCAAACTTTTATTTTCTTTGTGTACCGTGGCATTGACACGTCCCTTACTTGCCTTGCACAGCAGGCGTACGTTTTCCAACTGCGTTTCTTCCACAGGGTTTTGATCCAGAAGCAGTCTCCTCGCCTATGGAAGACCCTCGGCAAGCCTTAACCACCCCAATAAATTCTGAAACGCCTAGAGCGGATGCTGCACCCGTCTCCAAGGAACGCCCTGCAGTCGTGCCTCCACCGCGGTTGAGACCTCCACTGCTGCCCAGCCTCACTGGCACCGAATGCGACGCGCGTACTTTCATCAGATCGGACGACGAAATCGAGAAGGCCTTCTACAGCGGCATGTTGTCCGAGCTCAGCTTTCGCAACCAGGCGTGCATTAACACGGAGCGCTTTGCTGTGCTCGCCCGGGACAAGTGGCTGAAGTTCTACGACAACGTGACGTCGACGGTGCCGCTGGCCGTCTACTGGGGGCTCGGCGTGCAAGTTGTCGAAGAGGCCGGCACCGATCCGTGCATACTGCGCCTGCGCGTGGATGAGAGCCAGTCCGAGCTGGTGCTGAAGGTGGTCGACAAGAGCGAAGGTGACAAGTGGAAGGCCGCCCTGGCTCGAGTCCACTACGAGGAGATGGACGACATGCCCGACGCACGCGTGAAACTGGAAAAGCTGGCTTCGAACCGCTCGAGTCCGGACGACGGGTTTGACGTCATTGGCGACGGCCAGGTGGCCGGTGGGCGACCGCGTTCGGCCACGGACGCACCGGATCCTGCAGCCGACTTTCCGAATAGTCCTTCTCCGCTATCCAGCAAATACAGCCGGACGCTGCCGCATCTGGGGAAGATGAAGAAGGCCGCCAAGGAGGAGAAGGGGAACTTGTCTGACGACACCGCCCAGGGGCAGACGAGGGACAAGAAGACGAAGCGGGAGGGCAGGATGTCGGCGCTAATCCGAACGTTCACGTTGGACATCAGAAAGTCGAAGAATAAGTCGTACGACTTGCCGCGTGAGGAGTCGTTCTTGCCCAAGGAGACGCTCCATGGCTCGATCAAGCAGGTCGTCGTGAGAGATGGCAGAGAGATTCTCGAGGAGCGGTATTGTCGAATCTCGGGCAAAGTGTTTTATGCGTTTGCCAATGAAAAGGACAAGAAGCCTCTCGTGAAAGTGCCCCTGCCCAGTGCGGCCATCGAAGACTTCACTGAAGGCAAGAGCTTTCGATTCCGCATCACCTCCATGGACACCGGCAACGAATTCACGTTCACGTTGCCGTCAGAAACGGACTTGGACGTTTGGATGTCGGCTCTCTATGGCGAGGACAAGCTTCATGCAAGGTCTCACGATGCGTCGTACGCCTCCGAAGCTAACGAATCCAACTCGTCGCTGGCAAAACAACGCGACGAGGTTGCATTCTCTCCAGGTCCTATAAGCGATGACCTTTTAGCCCGCGGCACGGATGAGATGATCGCTCGGTCGTTGGATGTTGCCGACAGAGCTGTTTTGACGTCGTCGCAAATGTCGTTGCCTGCGCCGTCGTTGAAAGGAGTGATCGATTGCCCGTCATTGTCGCAGTCATTATCCAGCAAGGACAGCCTGGTAGAAGACGCGTATGATCCGATGGAGCCAGGCTGCTCTGCGAGCAATACGGGTCGGGCTAGAAACACCAAGGCGTCGGTGACGGCGCAAAGCTCGTCGTCGCTTTCTTCCTCGGTGTCTCACTCGACGTCGGGTTCGGCGCACTCCGAGCATGATTCGGCGAAGTCGGTGACTCTACGACGATATTCGTCGGGCTCAATCGAGCCATTGTCTTCGGAGGAGGTGAAGCTGAGCGCTTTCTTCTTCGAAGTACGAGTGTGCGAGTTGGGTCGTACGAAGTCTCGTCGTTGGCTGGTGCTTCGCAAATCCGTCGTCGAGGTGTATAGCGGGGAGAAAGAGAAGCGGGCTATCCGCGTGTTTGTGCTAGGCGCTTGCCTCATCTTCATCGGCGAGCAGGTGCTGTGCGCAAAGGAGTCCGGAGTTTTGCAGCTGAAAAACGACGATAGCGAAGCGGAGGAGTCTTACTTTATAGCACCGAGCGCGGACGTGTTTCAAGCTTGGGCCGGGGAGCTGAAGAAACATCAGAAGCGTAGGAGTTCCTTAGCCTTATCCAAGTTTGCTCAGAAAACCGCAGGTGAGGGCGTGAAAAAGGTGCCTCCGAAAAGCGTGGAGCGAGCGAAGAAGAAGTCCACTGCCGTCAACCGGCAGAGTATGCTGTTGGTCGAGGAGGATGTGAAAGCAGTGGAGCGGTTCAAAGTGGAAGAAGATGCAACCTATACTATAGCAGGTAAGTAGCGAGTCACGTTTCGGGTTGCCGAATTTAATCAGTTATTGGAGTAATGTAGAGGTAGGCACCTACGAAACGTGCGAAACTAGCTTGCGTTGAGCAGTCTTTTTCCTCCCGTGTGAGTATTTCGTTTTATAATATAAATGCTTTGTGAATATTTATATCTTTTTCGGGTTAGTTTGGCCACTCATTCACGAATCGTGCGTTTCCTCAAAGGAATTGCATTATATTCTCGAGTTGTTGGTTTCCTTTGCCAAAGTTTGGCAATTTAAAGCGGTGACCTCCTAAGTTGCAACCGTGATTTCGCCCGTTGAAAAATTATCCTCTTTTCTAGATTGGTTTATTTTGATTTTTCTAAAGTTTATTCAAACTTATGGCTCTGTCACGGCTAGACTTGTCTCGGCATCAATCTACGCGCGTAGACTTTCTATATCATACAGAATCGGTCTTATCGCGGCATAACGGGGAAGAAAGTTATTGCTGGTGATGTGGAGGTTTTCAAACTAATTGCAGGAATCCAAAACCTTGTGTTAAAGTTTTCATATGCCACTTGCAGCATGAAACTCGTTGTTTGCACGCGCTTCTAATTGTTTCGTTGTTGTTGTTGTTGTTGTTGTTGTTGTTGTTGTGTTAATGTGTTGGTATGTGTGCGTGCAGAAGCTTGGCTTGCTTTCCGTAGGTGGACTCGTCGAGCTCATCGGCGATGGGAAGATGCAGAAGGAGAAGGCACGCTTCTGCTGGATCAAGGATGGCATGTTCTTTCTGGCAAAGTCCTCGAAGCCTGATAAGCCCATAAAAAAGATCGACCTGTCGAACGTCATCATTTTGGACGAGAGCGAGGCTGACAGCGGGAAGTTTGCTTTTAAGTTGGACTTCAGTAAGGAGGGAAAACCCAGGTTCGTGTCCTTGCGAGCAAACGACGAGTCTGATGCGGACCAGTGGATGGTGGCCATCTCCATGGGAATTCTGTTCCACCGACTCTCCGGATCGCAGCATCGTGAATCGTACACAGAGAAAGGGGCAAGTCTGACGAGCGATTATGAGTTCGTCACGATCACTGCAGACGATATCGAGATGGATCGGCCAAAGAAGCCGGCACCGAGTGAGATGCCTGGCTTGGGCATGGACATCAAGAGAGAGATAGCGCGAAAGTTCCACGCTGATCGGAAGTCTCACCTCATTGCCGCCTGCACCTTTCTGGATGTCGAGTTTCCATCGCCGCATGAGTCGCCTCGGCTGCCGGCAAAAAGGCTTGACGACGTCTGTGAGTCCGACCCTACGCCCAGTGATACCGTCGAGGCTGCCGTTGGCGGTGATTTGGAGAGTCCGTCGACCGAGACTCAGATGGGTGTGGTCCAACCGATCTATTCGAATGTTTTGATGGTGTCAGAGGATGCGGCGCCTGACATGCCGCTGGAACGAGCTAGTCTTGAAGACGAAATTTCTCACGCGGATAAGGTGGGATTCAGTCAACGGCCCTCCGATAGCGACTCCGTCTTTGAAAGGGCGCGCGACGATCTCGATTCGGGCGGCAATTCAACGCAACCGTTTGGCGCGAAGTTTACCTTTCGTTCTGCGCACGGTGCCAGTGAGGTGGTGAGCAGATCTGCAGACGACTCGGATGATGGTCACTACGAGACACTGGACGACGTCCTGTCATCGGAAGCTGTACAGGCGCTCTTGCAGAAGTACAGCTCGTTGAAGGGGTCTTCCAATGCAAGCGGTGGCTACGCGCCTGCTCGCACGGTGGCGCAACAGAAGCCGAAGCTCAAGAAGAGTCAGTCTTTCAAGAGCCTCCTCAAGTCGTTTGAAAGGAAAGGAGGCAGTCTTGAAGACATGTCGCTCATCGAGTTGCAGGGATACAAGGAGGAAATGGAGGCGGAAAAGATCGGCTTGTATCGCTGCGGTAAGGATCTCAGCGCGATGCTTAGTCACGCCAGAAGTCGTAAGAGCAGCCGCACCCTTGTTGGTGCGTCGGTGAGTCTGTTGGAAAGCGAGTACCAGACTCTCAGTGATGACATGCGCAGCTTGCTTAAGCGCCAGCGCTTCGTCGAGAAGGAACTGAAGAGACTCAACACGAGCATCACGCGCAAGGTGGCCCGCGCGAGCAAGACGACTTTGCACGGTAGCTCCGAATTGACTCTGGGAAAGAGCGTTTTCTATGGCGCTCCGCCGCGCACGCGCCGGCCTCATCTCCATGACGACGGGTATAAATCGGAGCCAGTGCTGGATGAATACGACGAGTGGCAGATGGATCGGCGTCGCTCGCGAGAGGAGAAAGTGCAGTCGATTATCATCTAGTTCTGACGATGCGCCATATTCTGAATGGCAAATGCAGCTTTGTCGCATATGTAATTTGCTTTTGTAGTGTCGCTGTTCATGAGCGCGCTTCTGGTCATGTGTTGTAGTCGTGATTTATTAGATTTGGTGCGTCTGGCCAGGGCACAGCGCAGTCGTGGGCGTTCTTTGCGTCGTCATGTTTAAAATCAAGTAACAGGCAACTACGTCGCCCTTAGCCGACGCTGTCATGCGGTTCTAGTAATCTGCGTTGTGATCGTTAATAAGTGCGCATGCGCGCCTGCAGATCGGTTTCATAGCTCGGACGTTTTGCTTTAGCATGATCTGTTCTGTATGGTTTACTGTCCCTGTGGGCAGGCAGCTCTCGCTGCATACCTAGCAGAAGGTATTTATTCAATATGTCGAGCACACCACAGCGCAAGGCATGTTGGGGATCCGCAAAGTATGGGCTCCTTAGCTGCTTCGCTCATCCTATGGCTCAGCTCATTGAATGAATATGTTCTCAGGGTTTGTGTAGACAGTACTAGTGTAGCACGACACGCGGCTGCACTTTAGCATGTAACGTATGGGATGTTGGGGACGAATTGTCGCAAGTGTGCGCATGCGCTTCCAGTTCCTTCCATCGAAGCACGCGTTTTCTGCCGTCGTATTTGATCGTTATGTGTGTCGTGCACGTTCGTCCTCGCTTTAATCGTGCCTGATTTCTTATTATTGTGTAGAATAGTAGAAGAGGTAAATGCTGTTGCGATTGTTCCGGGTTTTATGAGAATGGAAGACCTAGCCGTGTTATGGCGAAATTATCGAGGGTGTTTCGCAAGTGTAAGAAATCGTAAGCGCTTCTTGTCGACGGTATTTTCGACCCCTGCGCTTTTGGGTCCCTTGATGAGTTCCTTGCGATTCGGGTATCCTTGCAAAGCCGCCTTGATAGAAACTGACATTAGCAGCGTGCTATGTGCATTTGTCTTATGATTGTATGCTGTAAAAGTGCGTCAATGTGGGAGTTGTATCCTGTTACCTTAAGTCAAAATCTGCCGGCCCGTTCTGATCTTGCCTTAAGCCGTGTGAAATTGTAAGTCATTAGTCGAGTGTGGGAATAGAACTGGAGATTCCCATGAATATGCATTTCATTGTGGTTGGATTATTGTAGATTTTAGTCTCTCCCTAACCCTAGCTGCATGTAACGCTCTCCTAGTCCTGTGTGTGTGTGTGTGTGTGTGTGTGTGTGTGTGTGTGTGTGTGTGTGTGTGTGTGTGTGTTGCCGCTGTTTTTCTCTGTCCTATGTTGAGCGGGTTAATTCCTACACTTCTCGCCAATCCCGACGGTCGCCTCGTTTTCGTATTCTGAATATTTTATTTATGGCTCAGTGCAGTTTGACCAACTTTTGGACCTTTAACTTGCTTTTGCAGAGGCTTTCGGGCGTGTCTTGAATAGCACCGCGTGATTCGGGCGCGGTGGGAATTGCTTTCATCGACCTATGTCGGCGCCCCCGCGCTTTGAGCGAAAACTCTTCCGCTGAAATATTTGACGGTTGACCATGTATATCTATGTACATCTGTTGTAAATGCGATGTAAAATGCTTTTTGGTCTGGTAATTTTTGTACTGTTTCTGAATCAGTAGCTGCCTTAAACTTACATCGCTGTCATTGATGTATATGTGCTCGAGCTAGTTAACTTTTTTTCATATACTTTTCCAGCAATGTTTTATACGTTTCTATCTATTTGAGCTTAGAATCGGATTGACTTCGTCCCGGGTGTCAAGAAAGAGGAAAATGTTCTTAGCTTTAAGACGCCGTGTTTGTCTCCTCTGTCTTCACGTTTCTCTTCCCTCTACCCGAATGCTTCCTCTTCCGTAACCTTTCTGCCAGTAAATCGAATACATGACGTTACCAGATAGTGCGACACATACAACATGCGAAATATACAACTCAAGGGCGTCATTGTTAACATTCATTGTTCTTCGCCTTCTTCCTCTCCTTCGCCTTCAACCGAATCCACCCCGACCTCCTCGTAGTCTTTCTCCAAGGCGGCCAAATCTTCGCGCGCCTCTGAGAACTCTCCCTCCTCCATGCCTTCGCCAACGTACCAGTGAACGAACGCTCGCTTCGCGTACATTAGGTCGAACTTGTGGTCTAGACGAGCCCAAGCTTCAGCGATGGCGGTTGTGTTGCTGAGCATGCAGACGGCGCGCTGTACCTTGGCAAGGTCACCCCCGGGAACCACGGTTGGTGGTTGGTAGTTGATGCCTACTTTGAAGCCGGTGGGACACCAGTCGACGAACTGTATAGTGCGCTTCGTCTTGATTGTTGCTATAGCTGCGTTGACGTCCTTAGGAACAACATCGCCACGGTACAACATGCAGCAGGCCATGTACTTGCCATGTCGAGGGTCGCACTTCACCATCTGGTTTGCTGGTTCGAAGCAGGCGTTGGTGATCTCTGCCACTGTTAGCTGCTCGTGATACGCCTTTTCGGCCGAGATGACCGGGGCGTAGGTGGCTAGTGGGAAATGAATGCGTGGATACGGCACCAGATTGGTTTGGAACTCCGTCAAGTCTACGTTTAAAGCTCCGTCAAATCGGAGCGATGCGGTGATCGACGAGACGATTTGCCCGATCAAGCGGTTGAGATTGGTGTACGTAGGACGTTCGATGTCCAAGTTGCGCCTGCAGATGTCGTATATGGCCTCGTTGTCGACCATGAAGGCGCAGTCCGAGTGCTCCAGAGTGGTGTGCGTGGTCAGGATCGAGTTGTACGGCTCGACTACGGCAGTCGATATCTGCGGTGACGGGTAGATGGCGAACTCCAGCTTGGATTTCTTGCCATAGTCGACCGAGAGGCGCTCCATTAGGAGCGACGAGAAGCCCGAGCCGCATCCACCGCCGAACGAGTGGAAGATGAAAAAGCCTTGCAGTCCTGTGCACTGATCGGCCAGTTTTCGTATGCGGTCTAGCACCAGGTCAATGATCTCTTTTCCGACGGTGTAATGACCTCGGGCGTAGTTATTGGCTGCGTCCTCCTTGCCTGTGATCAGCTGTTCCGGATGGAACAATTGACGGTAGGTACCAGTTCGGACTTCATCTAAACATGGATATTAATATGGCCTTAGTATTAAACAAATGCTAGCGTGGAATATTGGTTTACTAGCTTAATAGAACTCAATCTTGCTACTGTGGGCGAGATAATTTGCATCAAAGTACATTTCCTTACACTCCAGTTCAAGTCACCCCCTTGAACATCATAACTTATGGAAAAAGGACTCGTTTTGATGTCACAATAGATAACCTATCTTAGATCAACGATGGACAAGCTTCTGTTGACAACATTTGTTGGAATCCCCTAGGCTGGGGCAGTTAACCCGCATCAAGAAGCCTTGCCTACTACAGTGGGTTCCAAATCCACGAAAACAGCTCTCGGTACGTGCTTCCCTGCACCCGTTTCGCTGAAGAAAGTGTTGAACGAATCGTCACCACCACCAATCGTCTTTTCGCTCGGCATTTGTCCGTCAGGTTGGATACCATGCTCAAGACAGTACAGCTCCCAGCAAGCGTTTCCAATCTGTACACCAGCCTGCCCAACGTGGATCGAGATGCACTCACGCTGAAATGGAGAAAAGTCACATATCAACAGGGCGTCTACTTTCTCACTCAGTGTGCGCTCATTGTAAGACATGACAACTCTTCTAAAAAGGTTTAGCGAGCTTTGCTTTGAACGTTGGGCCTATTTCTGATCAGCAGCAACGCAATGGGAAGGGGCAATTCCTAGATGATTGGTATGAATAGAGATGTGGCAGCAGATGAGAGAAAGTCGAAAGAAGATCAAGGGGATTTCTAAAGTAACATTGGATCCTTAGTAGTTACATTTTCGCGATGGGTTTTATGTGCAGGCAAGTCAATATCCTTTTAATAATGACAACCTTTAAGTCGTGCATTTCCATCCAGTAACGTTTTTGTTTTGTGGCTCCCTTCAAAATAATCATGTTTTGCATATTAATCCAGAGTACACTTCCCTTAATTCTCGCTTGATATTGGGTAGCAATGCTAGCAGCATACTCGTGGGAACCCAATAAAAGGCATACAAATTATTAAAATAATCTTTAAAGCCACACGAAAATAAGCAGCGTCAACATGGACCTCTTACCATTCTTAACTCCCTTCGTTAGCTCGCTCCTTTTTAAAATAAAAACAAGTTGCCTGAAGTTTCTCCGTACGCAGCTGCAAGAGATGGAGGTAAAAACGCGCAACTTCGCTTAAAACGGCAGTTCGACAGTTTAGCGGCGAGATTCGAACTTTCGAACGCTTGTTTACTTCTTCCATAAATGGAAATACGAACTTGGTCTGTGATTTCATTGGTCGGTTTCGACAAATCAAATTGAGCCGAATGAAAGTGTTGGGCAGCATACTGTGCGCGAGAAGGGTTTACGTATCAAGCAAGATTGTGTTGTCAACTCTTCTCTCTCTTCTTGTCAACTCTTCTCTTCTTGTCAACTCTTCGAGGAGAAAGTTATCGTGTCAGTTGCGTGGCAAACTACTTCCATTTGTTAATTAATTAATAAATTAATAAATTAATTAGTATGCAACGCACTAAACCGGCCAATATATATGGTAGATGGTAGACGTGGCTCATTCGAACGGGTGTTGTTTATTTTGCGTTTTCTTGTCTTCGAGTATTCTAGGCAAAAATGACAGATTAACAAAAACATAGCTGTTTTGACTCAGAATAAACTTAAGAACGCTCACGCCTTGACTCGTCGAAGAGCTCATTGAAATGCGGCCTGGTGCCTTATCTTGTCCAGCAAAGTTTGGGTACTTCGATAGCATGGTAGGTAGGTGTATACGTCAAACTAATAGCATGGGAAGACCGTTTATAAAGAATGTAGTATCAGCAAAAGTTTGCAAATGGGTGGACTAGTAACTGTAGTTTATTGTGTAGCTTCTAATCTCCGCGATAAAAGCTAACTGGATAAAGCAGAATCCAAAAAAAAAAATGAAAGCGTTTATAAACGAACTCAAATCACTCACTGAAAAACACATTCACACACAAACACACATTTTTGAGATTGAACGACTAAGATTAGACTTTCATTTAAATACTAACATTTAATCAACTAGTAAAGATTAACTAACAAAAACTATTACGAAATCAATAGAATTTCCAAGTATAGCAGACAACTTCAAATTGCGGTTTCAAACGGCCTAAACCTAAGGGCTTCAAAATCATATACATCGTTAATGTATGTACATACACGTACATAATTAGTTATTCGCCGTAGAAGTATTACAAACAGAAGATAATCCACTTTTTAATGTATGTAAATAAGAAAGTTGCCAATAGTCCAGTCTACTTGCTTCCGGGCATGGATCCCCTAGAAGA
>QQSS02030555.1:0-18956 GCA_003687565.2 Craspedacusta sowerbii | reverse complement strand
TATATATATATATATATATGACTCCTTCATACTCAAAACACTTAACAGATGCAGCCTTTTTTAAGGTAATCCACTCTGTTAATTAAACGAACTGTGTTCCTTCTTGCTGCAAGCGCCATGCTTCGCGTTAATACAGAGATACGCACGGAGCAAATCGGGAGCATGCCAAATGCTAGGCAATTCAAAATGTCCTAAGCGCAGCTGCTCAAAATTTTTGTAGAGCCGCATCAAAGTGTTATTCCAGGCTCTTCATATTTTCAAGAAGTCTCGTCTGAAGTCACTCATTCCATCGGTTGTAGTATGCTCATGCTGAATCTTCCCTTTCATCAGTCCAGATCTTTCGTATAATGCATGAGAAATCTATCCTGCGATGGATTGTTTCCGATGTCTCAAAATCCATTAATTTGCATGAGCGTTTGAGAACTGTTCACCTGTAGCCGCAGAATCTGCATGCTTTGAATTCAGGTTGCAAGAAGTTTGATTGAAAGCAAAACAAATGCACTGATATTTGATAGCATTTTCACTCGACTTCATAAAATGGTTTCGACATAAATACATGGAAGCATCCAAAGGAAGACATGAAATATTAAGCCGTCATTATTAGGCTGTTCTGTCAGCGACAGTCTTGTTTGTTTGTTGTTGACGCGGGACATGCGCACTGACTATGACGAAAGGCGAACTGCTTGCATTTTTTTCCTTGCATTGGATGTGAAGTGGTTCGTTTTGCAGCTGTCTTTCATAATAATGTACATATGCTTCATCCGCAGTACGCACATAGATGTTTTGGTACATCATGCATAATAAGTATATAGATATTCTTATACATCGTGCCCGGTAAGTACATAGAAGTTCTTCTGGATTAGTCCTTTTGGATTATACACAGTAAGCACATACACAGTTTACGCCTGTACTCTGCCTAAAGCAGCAAACCAAGTGTTATCTTGCACACTAAGCACATAGGTGTTCTTATGCATCTAAACGGTAAGCACGTTAAAGTCCTTATGCATTATACACAGTAAGCACTTAGTTTACATAGTTTACTTAGTTAGCTTACTTAGTTTACATTCGTAAGCTAACCTAAAGTAGCAAACCGAGTGTTCTTATCGTTTACAGTAAGCACATACGTGACCTTATACATCTAGCGAAGTACTCTTGGGTCGCTATTTACGTACGTAAACGTCTTTTTTAGGTTAACAAATATGTTTTTATCTTTAAGTTATTGCTTTTTCTATTCTGTATATCTTTCCCTCATTGTCTTTTAGTAAAATGCGTCGGTCCACTTTATTTCAACTTTTTATTATAACTTTTATATTTTTTCTCTGCTTGTAATTCATCTTATTATTTGATTTCTTTTACTGAATCCCCTAATGTATACTCTGAATGGTTTATAAGAAAAAAAGATCGGTGCGAATCGTGGTGGGGCAGCTGTACATAATTAGAACTAACTTATGAAGGGATTTTTCAATTTCGTTGTGCATACTCTAGCATTGGAAACCCAAACCTTTTAAAGCTTTTGCTCGCGGAAACGTTGATTAAAAAAGCTAATAGGAACTCCGAAACCTCTGTAAGCATTTGAGAAGCAGTGAAATGCAATGTGCGAACTCAGTTTGGCTGGTGCGAAGCTAACAGCAGCTAGATGAGGCCCTAAATGCCATGATTTATTAACGAACAGGAGTGCCCTTTAGGTGAACGAGCTTGTTTGAGGCGAATTTGTGAGAACCCCTCACAAAGCAGCTCAGGTGGTCTTAGTTTTGCGTAGGATATCAGTTCATGCCACTCATTGCAAGCTAAAATGCAGGGTCCGTGTTTGTGGGATACTAGACATGACTTTGTCGCCACGTTTTCCGTCGTACGCACAGAACCAGCAAACTTCATTTGATAAATAAACGTTTACGAATAAGAAAGTTGGTAGAAACGAAAACAAGGTGAAAAATGTGAGCTTGAATGAAAACGTTTGCCTTACAACGTAGATCGGTGAAGAAAATGATAATGATAATTTTGATGACCTTTTGATAATTGATCCTGAAATTTTTGAAATCGCTATAACCTCGCGAATTATTGGACTCAAAAGCTACACGTCTTGACGAAGACTCCGTACTGAAACCTCAGCAGCA
Source organism: Craspedacusta sowerbii (assembly GCA_003687565.2). Taxonomy (NCBI): domain Eukaryota; kingdom Metazoa; phylum Cnidaria; class Hydrozoa; order Limnomedusae; family Olindiidae; genus Craspedacusta; species Craspedacusta sowerbii. The sequence continues at coordinate 16,842 of QQSS02030555.1, read as the reverse complement.
GCAGCAGAAGTCGCAGCAAAACAAAGGGCAGCTGAAGTTCTTTGAGCAAGTCAGCCTTAATTTATACGTTGTTTGGTAGCCTGCACCTAAAACTAAGTCAGCCGTGTTCTGTTAAAGATGTCGCCCATATAAATCTCTCACTCCACCAAGCACGCAACCTTCACAGCATGTCTTTTTTTTTTCAATTGTTTCTTTGTGACGAAAAGAGCGACACATCCATCGCCATGGCCGCTTATTGTACTTCGAGTACACGTACCATGTTTTTTTTTTCAGGAGTATCTTTACATCCACAAGGTGTTCTTATGTTGGGGATAAGTAATGTATTCGTTTACACTTCATTACATTAAGTTGGTAAGCTTTGAACTCTACACGTCACAATATTTAGTTTGGAAAGGTGCGTTATCACATGGAGCACATTTACACCAGACACAAACACACACGCACAGACAAACACACCCCACAAACACACACGCATATATAGCCGTAACATGAAATAACACAAAAAAGGAATTCGTACATCTGATTTGTATTGCAATAAATCTACAAACATTTTATAGATATTTGGCATATATACATATTTGGCGTGTGCTATTGTCATTTAACGCTAAGTAGCACGTGGAAAATAAATCTAGTACCCATACAAAACCTGATTAAATCTGATGCGTCCGAATTTAATTGGAGGATAGCAGTAACCGCTTCTCGCCTTGTCTTTCGTATCTTCTCGGTGGAACGCAAAACTTTTCGGAGACGTGAGTTTGAAGTTCGAATGGGCTTCGAAACCGAACGGTGCAATTGCGACAGGATAGAAGTTCATCGTAATGCTTTATCGTGTGCTGATCGATGGCGGGAATGCGATGCATGTTCAGATCGCAAGCGCCAAGCGATAACGCAGCTTCGTCGATTACACGCGAGCAGATTTGGTTAGAGTTGCAGACCATGCTATTTAAGTATCTGCTGCAGTACTTGTTCGAACATGGCTCCTTCGTTTCCCGAGAAATCAGTTTTCGTTTCAGGTTATAAACGCTTGTGCTTGCAGAGCTGCTGTTGTTCATTACCACTCTAGACGCGTTGTTGTTTTCATCAAAAGAACAAGCAGCAACATCAGCCAATTCTAGTGCTCTTTCTTTGCGCTCTACAAATTCCAACCTGCTGTTTATATTGGCTGGCGATAGCGAGTCGCAGTCTGTAGTAAGGTCGTTCTGTAGTTCGGCGCCGTCTGGAAGCTTACCAAGAGACGATGGATTGCCTGGCCTCGCCCTTTTCAGTGCCGGCATAAGCTGATGTGATGGTGTGAACTGGTAGCCGGCTCTTTTCGTACATCCCTTGAGCATGGAACAATTAGAGAAGTCCAGTTTCTTAGCAACAGGGGAAGTTATAGGCGATCCTTCCTTTCCAAACTTATCCTGCGTGACTGTTTTTTTGTCGGGGCTTTCAAGATTAAAACAATCGCTTTCCTTCCGAGGTTTGTTGGTTGTGGGTGATCTTGGTCTGTGCCACCGCCGGTGAGAAGCGAGGTTCGCTGGACAGCTGAATACCTTCTCGCATTCAGGACAGCGATACTCTACATGTTTAATTCCGGAACACTTGTGCTGCGCTAGCGAAAAAGCATCCGAGAATAAGTTCTTGCAGAGCTGGCAGTTGAAGCTGGACTGAGGAAGAGGTCCCTTGAACTGCGGTATCTCGCTATCATCCATGTTCAAATTTTTCTTGGAACTGTTCTCTTGAGTATTTTCCCGACAGTTGAAGTCTTTTCTAATGCAATTTTTTTCTGCATAGTAAAGACCAAAAGGTTTGGTTACCGGAATCGTATTTAAAAACAAAGCTTTCAAGTCCATATGAGAGCCTGATTTGGAAGTGCTTTTTCGTCCAACCGATTTTTTATTGTCCGCAGTGCCCAAGTGTCGCTCGCCTTCGCTAGCGGTTGATGTGTCTTCAGGCAAAGATTTTTCCTCTTCATCTTGCTCAGGCGAGCCATTGTCAGTTCCACTTGAAGTTGAATTGAATGGGACAAATGCGCCAGCCGCACTCAGATGAAATTTAGACACTTCGAGATCCTTGGTAGTTGCGCACCCTTCATTAAACCTCACTGCCATGTTCAAGGCTATTGCATTTCGCCTTCCTCGCACTAAAAAGGATTTAGGCATTTTCTTTTATTGATTGTCAATCTAGTGCACCTGCAAGCACGCCTTCGTTCCCTTCAAGCTGATGGCCGCACGCAGCAGTAGCCAGTGAAATCTGGTGGTTCAGTGTAAGAATTCTCTGCCTTTTAAATGCCGAGACCTAACGCACCTGTCGTCGTAGTAGAAACCGACTGCTTAGTTCTTCCTAAAGGGGAAGGCCTCTCGATCGTCTCGGTCATTGTTTTAAAGTTGGGCGAGCACCTTCGGCTCCCAATTAAATACGATCGCGAGAATCACCTCACTTTCGTTTCATTCCTTGTTTGCGCCCGGTTCAATTGTTCTTGATTTTTCATGCACGTGAGCATTCTTCGATCGCGAGGTGTTCGAAAGAGTAAGCGATATTGATTAGGCGCTCGAAAGATCACGTGACCTCAAGAGGAGTACGTGTGATATATACCGATGAAAAGTGCATGGCATGCTTAATCTTAAAGAAAAAGCTTGAGCTGAGTAAAAATAATTAATCTACCGTATTAAATCCAACCATATCATATAATGTCTACGTAGCTGTTGGTGTCAAAAAGCAGAAATTAACAAGCAAACTAAGCCCAGACTTATACTGCTTATGGCAGCTAAGGTCGTAAATTTTATCTAAGAGGCTTTAGCATCTGTATGGTAGCAAGACAAGGTTTTTCTGTCGCCAGATAAATTATGAGCTTCTTAGTCTCAATTCACAAAAATTAAAGTTATCACATGCATCAAACCTAAGTATGCGAAGAACCAGAAGGCAGAAAAACAATTACCAAGTATTAAGATCAGAAAAAATTCAGGTCTTGAGTTATTCTACAGTGCAGGAGCGTGAGAGAAGCCTGCATGGTGAAGTTTAGAAGAGTGCATGCAGCTGCATTAACATTCACTATCTTATTTCACAACCAACTCAACAATTACGCTCACTTAATCCCAACGCAACAACGAGTGATTTTTTCACTATGTTTGAGTGATCTTTAAGCTGAACTTCGTTGGAAAATATTCATATGTTTTGAGTGACGTGGATGAAAGTAGAATTCGTACAAAGGGCAATCTATGAAACACTTGCTGTATCAAAGGGCCTCAAAATGATGATCGCATGGTCGATGTATTGCTACACCGAATAGCCCTTCGTTTATTGACTATATTAGAAGTCGCATGGGTCGCTCGCAAAACCAGCAAGGGGGTTCGCGGTCTAGCATGGGATGAAGGGTGTTCACAAGCTAGCTGGGAGGCTGCAGGTTGTAAGTCCAATCTAACATTGCACTAACAAAGATAGTTTTTTTTGATGCCATCATTGATTGTGCTCCATGAAAAGGCAAATAGCCTTCTCGGAGAACCGTGCCTTAAAACATGTTATATTATTTCCCGGACTAGTAGCAACGTACGGTATACCATGTTATGTATTTTTGGAATTTATATATTTTATCAGTTGACAAATTCTCGTGTAAGAAAGAACCACAGGGAGTGCGCGCATAGCACGGATAGCGATAACATGAAACAAGCGAAGGCAAATTTTGCTCTGTCTTCTTTTGCTGTCTCCACACACCTTCACCAAAGCACATCTTCAAACATTCCACGAGCAGTCATCCTTAAAATTAAAAAATTTTCACGAATTGAAACATATAGCACCTCGCGGGAAGTGTTGGTTTTTATTAAGCGTTTGAGAAGTAAGAAACATCGTTCATGTCGATAAGATGTGCACAGCTCTATTCATTATTTATGCCATAAAAATAAAGCTGGACTGGCAAGGTGACTGAATCTAGAGGCAAGTAGCAATGGTTTTCGCAATGGTCTTCGCAACTGCCTTGGCCCAATAGAGCAAAGCCATGAAGTGGAAGTAAAATCATGTTTTGTTGAATACCTAAAGCGAAGTTTCGTTTCGTGGGTTGAAACTTTTTATCGACTGTTTCTCAGGAATATTTGAGTCAACCTAATTCTTAACGAGCAAAACTAGGGATCTAACTCATGAACGATTTCTGCAATGTCACTAATGCGTAACGAGCTTTACCAACACGATTTCCACCACTATCTGTTCGCCATTAGCAATTGTATATTGATATTCCGAATAAAGCCAAAGAGCGGCATCATCGTTTATAGTATGGACTTGCATATTCCTATTGAGACTTACATTGGGAATTTTGATGTGAGAACTTTTGAATGGCAGTGATAAAGCATGCCAGAAGATTGAGCACAAACGCTTGAATCTTGGAAACTCTCAGGAAAGAAAAGCCAGCTAGGGTAACATTCTCGCACACACAATGAAAGTCCGCATATTTGAAAAATACATGCGAATGCAATTTCAAACCTTCTCATGGTAGCAATAAATTCCTTTGTGCATTTTGCGCAGCTGCAGTCAATGTGGTGATTAAAATATCTAATGCCGACAGTAGAACTCGAATTGGAAACTTCTAACAAGCCGATAGACGCTTTCTTTTCGCGAAAACTAACGTTTTCTATTTACAAAGCGGTCTCGATGTCTTGTGGCCGTATTCTCTGCCATACAATTAATGCTTGGAAACAAAACTTTCTTTCGTTGCTCATTTTTTAACACGCCTTGTAAACGAATGCGCTGCGAGCACGAGAACTAATTTTAAAATAACTACGCGACGGTGCTTTGCTTCGCATGCCACAGTGGATAGAGTTGAAATTTGGGATGTGCTAGCAGTCTTAGCGAAGATTAAAATATAATACATCTAACAATGCTGTCCATGAGACAAGTAAAATAATTGTCTGATGCTTTGGTGCAGTAGAGCCTTTGTTAAAGCTGCGACTTTGAACTGTTTCTCGTCTGTATCAAAAAATCTACCCTGCTTAGCTTCCCCACCACGGACTCATTAAAGTCAAGCAAAGCTAGATCACCAGCCGGCCTTGTTATCGTTGCAAATAGTAACCACATCAATCCCCCTAACCTCAGACGGCAAGAATAAAATGCTACATGCTCTGGTCCTAGAAAAGCTTTTGTTTGGCCGAGACAAAAAAGGTGTACCCATCGTTATTCTTCCAGATCTATGTAGATGACGCAGCTCTTTACAAAGCGCTTAATTTTACACTGCGTATTTCCCAGTGAGGTAAGCATGCTTCAGGCGCTGGACCTAAGCCAAAATTCGCTATTTTGAAAGTTTGGGACAAGCAATGCTTTCTTGCCTACGGTACCCCGCCCCGTGGGATAGGCTGGGCAGTTGTGTTTAAAAACCTAATTGACAACTTTAATCAAATGTTTGAATTACCGCACATAAAACGCGTTTTCATAGTCAACATTTCGTGGATTGACATTTCCTGGACGCAGCTGGCATTTATAGGAATGCAAATAGCACTTGAATACTTTCTGATGAATTATCAATCGCAAGCTATAGTGACTTTCATAATATGTAATGTAGTTCAGCGGTACGAGAATAGACATCTAAATGTAAGGCTCATAATTTATTCCATCCTCGGTCTTTTAATGGGGCATTGTGTTGAAGTTGTCGCAAGGCGCGTGTAAAATATCTTTAGCTTTGAAGCAAAGATTAGAAATACTGCAGATAGTTATGCGATAAAAGAACACTAAACCGTAAGTACATGTGGCCTGCGGCAGGTTGCTAACACACTCTTTCAGCGGATCACGGATGGCGCGGAAACAACCGCTGCTCGCAACTAAGATTAGGCTCAACAAAGCCCTATTGAGTATTTGCGATCAAAAGAGCGCTAGAAAACCGCTGATCAGTATCTTGCGAGACTTTACCTTCGTAACAAATTCCATAGCATTATTAATTTAGGATGCTTTTCTGTAGAAATGAAACATATTTGAATTTCTCTAACTTCAGAGCTTAGCCACGCGCTCCTATTCACGGAGTCCTGTAAACAGATTCACGTAGCCATCTAAATTGCACGACGAACCGCTGACAGATGTTTCGTAGGCACAGTTTTCGCACCGCTGGTCAAAAGAGCTTAGAATGGGACTACCTTGAACACGTTTCTTAGGTAATGAACTTAGGATATGTGAGTTGCCAGCGCTGGAATGGCTTTGACAGGTGTAGCGAAAGGCTAGAGAAGAAATTGTCTCATTTTAAGTTCTCTTCAAGCAGTTTTTCGTAGATTAAGCGCTTTAGAAGTCCTACAATAGATCCGCATCTGTAGAAAATATATGCGAATTGATTGTTGGGAAGCCGCACACTCCGATACACACACGCTCTCTGGGTTCCTTTCTCTCCGTTGCAAGCTTGCCCCGCCTATTTAGCAGCTCCGACAGAGAATAAGTCGTCCAAACCCCAGATCAAACCGATCAAGAGACTACCGCCCAGCACCCAGACAAGTAAACCCAGACGAACAGAACAAGAACAAGAAACTTAAAAAATAACCGAGCTGCGCTCCGACTCCCAACTCTGACTGACTGGTTTACAATAACATTTAGCTTTAAATACTTTAACATACATAACAACAACGTAGCTTGCGTCTATTGCCGTCAAAAATCCAAAGCCTTGCAGGGCCGGCGTCGTCCGCTCCCGAACGACCGGGGAGCACCCGATCGTCAACACACCATGTCTTCCCTCCCTTGCGGGTACTTTCTTCACATTTCCCACAGCATCCTGATAGACGACATCTCGTCTACAGCAGGAACTATCATGATTCTTCTAATAAGCTCTTGCTGCTCAGCTTCACATCCATCTATTACAGAAATAAGAAACCAAAGTGCTAATGTGAAAAGTATAATTTACCTCACAAGCTGAAGAGCTATCTAAATGGAGATAAATAAACAGAAACTTCAAAATCTTTTGTCGTTAAAGAGTCTACCAAGTAGACTAGGGTTCTCCTACCAGACCGTATATTTCACTTTCTGTCCAGTCACGCTACTTCGGCTGACAAGTAGTGTTGAAATTTGCTACGTCACCTTAAGCATAAAAGAGTCATAGACCCTAAAACCTATTGCAATCTATTTCCGTGTGTGTCAAGGCATTATGCAAGGACTCATTTTCGTTCGCCAATAACATTCGTGACAAACATGCTGAATATTATATGTCCTTTGACATTGACTCCGTTTTCACTAACATCCCCATGGATGAGACAATAGAAGTTTGTAGCAAAGTCCTGTTTACTGAATCTGATACAGTGAAAGGTATAAGTTAAGACCAGCTTCAAAAAACTGCTTAAAATGTCAACTAAAGATTCACTTTTCTTTTCAATAACAAATATTACCTGCAGGTAGATGGTGTAGCCTTGCGCTTCCCAATAGGTCCTACCCTTTTGGTTTTGAGAGTGGCCTACTCAGACTAAGCCTGCCTATTTTTGTAAATATCTTCATGATACTTTCACGCTATTTAAAAGGGAGGATCATGCTAATGACTTTTATGACTTTCTCAATAAACGTCATACTAATATGAAATTCACCATTGAACAGGAATCCTGTAACTCCATGGCGTTCTTAGACGAAAATATTACTCGCCAAGGTAAACGATTTACTATATCTGTTTTCCGTAAATCGTCCTTCAGTGGCGTTTACACCAATTTTAAAGTTTCATCGCTGAGACCTACAAGCACAATCTCGTGTTTACATTGCTATTTAGATCTTACGCGATATGTTCAAGCTGGGATGTGTTCCAAAACCAAGTATGCAACTTAAAATTCTTCCTTATGAAACTCATAACTCAAACTCATTTCCCATAACTATTATCGGCAACGCTGTTCAGTATCAAAAAATCCGAGGAAAGCCAAACGCGAGTAGAAGTAATCTCGCCTTATTTAGTTTCTCTATCAGGTAGAGTTAAACAACAGCTCAAGAAGATTCAGAAGCGACATTTGCCGGGTATCAACCGTGTAGTTATATTCATGTATGCCAGTTGAGCGCTTTGCTCACATAAAAGGATAAGTTACCGTCGTACCTTAGAGCTGGCGTTATTTATAAGTTTACGTGTTGTAGATGCAACTCTACATATATAGGAAAGACGAAACGTCATGTTCGAAAAAGGTCTTTAGAACATCAAGGTCGCTACCCACTTACTGGCAAACTGGTCAAGGGGCAATGCTCCACCACTGTCGCTGACCACATGCTCTCATGTGACACAAACGTTTCCTTCTCTGATTTCACCATCATAGACAAAGACACGAATAGTAAAGCATTAAAATTCAAAGAGAGCCCTTACATCAGACGTGATTTCCGTACTTCAAACGTTCAGGGGCAATCCTTCCCTCTGAAACTGTTTATTTAGTTTCACCTTTCGTTATGCTTGAACCGATGTATTTGATTTATTTGCATTTATATCTGATCTTAACTATTTTCTGTCTGTATATAGCCTGATGATGACAACGGATACTGTCGAAAGCTTGCTAGAAATATTGAGAAAATTCTGTCATCTCAACTATGGATATTTTCTGGTGACGAAATAGATTATATATGTATATATATATATATATATATATATATATCTATATATATATATATATATATTTATGTTCATATATATGTATACATATACAGAGAGGTGTCAGCGAATAGTGATGTGACAGCCCTGTGTGTTAGGGCAATGGGACACCGTGTTACACAAACATATATAATAAATGCCAATTCGTAGCCACAAGTATACTGAGTATGTGTTGAATAAAGTGAACAAAACTTAATTAAGAACCTCTTTTATAAAATTCGAAGGTCTCCGTCACTTCAAATTATAGGCTAGATTAGCTCGCTTAAAAGTAGGTGTGTGCTTCCCTCGGCGTAGTGACTTCTCTCTACCGTGTTGCGAAAACAACGACCGCAGATAAACTCAAAAGTTCAATCTTTCGAAACTCAAAACTCAAAAGTTCTTTTGGTACTGCATGAAGTCAATCTTTTTATTCCAGCTTTTCCCGCGTTGGGACAATGCAAATACATGTTCTTTTTTTCCGCACGTACTTACACGCTCTAACGGAAAGTTCAAAGTTCACGAGCACTTTAAAGGTTTTCAAGGCCTTTTGAGATGCGCGCGTAGCAAAATAAACCGGTCTAGACTGGTAGCTCCGTTACTAAAAATTTTCAATAACTGCAATGTAGCCTGGAAACCGCTTAACAGTTCCTATGCATCTATTCACTTTTTTGCTAGCCAACTAGGTCTATTCGTAGGTTTGCATCCGTTTTGCACTGAACTGACGAAGGCATGCCAGCATAACCAGTAACCCGGACTCACGCCTCCATGTGCAGGGACCTCTTTTCAACATATTCCTGCAGCCTAACACGATGCGTGCTGCAAGGATTTTTGGTAACGAACACAGGAAGCATTTCAAGCTTCTGTTAGTTTTCCAACTGAAAGCATTGGTAGAGTTCGGCACGGAGTAAACGCTGTCCGACTTAAACCAACCTACTCAAAGCATTTAAAGAATTTGATTCCTACCTCACAAGCGTGTTTACGCGGCTGCATTATTGGCAAATTGCAACCAGCAGTAATTATTCGTCGAAAACGTGTCATATATTGCACGTTAATGAGCTTAATACCATGTTGAAGACTAAGAAACAGCGGCAGCCACATTGAAGCACGCACGTTTCAATTAGCACAAATTCACCATAATACAATTCCGTAGCTCCTGTGTGGAATCGGAGTGTTGTACATTAAATAAACGGTTCATGTCAAAACAAAGATCAAATGAGAAACAAAACAAAAATTAAGATTAACGATTTAAGGAATATTTCGTATAGACATCCGCGAAGGCATGCTACCATGGCCACTGGAAGAAAGCTAGATCTTCATTCCAAGAAGCGATGTTAGCAAAATGAAAAAACGACACAACGCAATGGATGAGCAAAGCCTTCGGATAGGCATGCACTGACTTGTTGAACCAGACTTGAAGAATAACTTGATTGAAGGTCTGGTGAAGCTAGCCCGTGCCATAAGGTCACTCCCTTTTGGTAGAAAGCGGGTTGAAATTCGGCACCTAAATCTTACCTTTAATCTAAGCAACAGGTTCAGCGCGCGTTGAGCACGTATTTCAGAAAGGTTATCTCTTAGCCCGAAGAAAAACGAGCAGAACGTAAGATCCAAAATCGACACAAAAACGTTTCAATCGCATTATTGATCGCCGCATTCAGATGGATGACCGAAGAAGCACAATCCGATAGGCTAACGGCCAGGAAACCAAGAAACATCTCTACATTTCTTAAACTATACAAAACTAAAACCCAACAAAAAATAAGACTATATATGCAAGACGACTTGGGGTTATATGCAAAAGATATACAATAGCGTGTAGGAAGACAAGATATGTTATCAAGATCGTGCCGAAGATTACAAATATCTAGACGGGAGGGATCCTAATAGCTCTAATTAGAGAAGCAACCCCGTTTTTCTTGGTCAACTTGCCTTGCCATCTTGCTACGGTCAAATTTTATATGTTATAAATAGCTGCAAGGGGAAGCATTGGCTAAAGCAACTGTCTCGTTGTGTTGGTGTGACGCTACATTTTGTTATTAGTAACGATTTAACATGGTTTCAAGACAAGACCAAATTCACTAGCCAGTGATAATGGTTAATATTAAACAACAAGAAAAGCCATAACATGATTCTTGCGTTTTCTTTTTGTGCTAACGCGGTCCACGTTCACGTTAAATAGATTTCAATATATTTAATTGGGCTACTCCTGTATTTTACATTTCGTGCCGTTCGAGCAAGAGGATTTCTTCATTTGGCGAAGGAATAGGAGCCTCAGAGGCAGTGAACGTTCTATTTGAACCTGCTTAATTCGGTTCTCTAATTTTCATATAAGTCTTTGGACCATTATCGTTGCCCCAAAAAATCTGAAAAAAAAACCTCGTTTCTGAACGCAGCACAATCGATTCAGAATCTGTACGTTGGAGAATCCCCAAATACGGCATCGGCACTACCAGCGGTTTCAATTTAGATCAAAGCAAACGTAAGAAAATAATGTTTTGTTGGAGACAGACTTCCGAATTTTCTTTCAGATCCCAACAGCTCCATTTTCTCCCGAGTGTGCTCCAGCTTGATGACCCAAGCAGGGTATAATCGTTACTTGCTGCGTTGTGTAAAATATTCTCAAGCTCCCTTTTTTTTTTTTTTTTTTTTTGACATTAAGAGATATGGCACTTGCATTTATCCAGTCAAAAAGAAGTTTAGTAAATAATAATTTTCGAACGAATTCAAATGGAAAATGACGCAGGATATTAAAAACACGGCTTTCAGGACTATTAGTCCTGCTGACTCGTCAAAACAGGTTGATGACGGCACGAAATTTCAAAATGATGTGCCATACTTGATACATTTTGGCCTTGGTTAAAAGTTCAATGCCTATTAACCATGGTCATAAAACGTGTATTCTCAATCTACAATTTTGGTGCGCGCGTCTGGGAAAAGCACAAAAATAAATTGCATCTTACAGAAGTCAAAACGATGAAGGCCTCGACATCGCGTAAACACGCTAGGGCATTAAGTAATACTATAGCCCAGTGAACGCAGGTGTCAACATTTACACCGCATCCAAAGAACAGCAAGTCCCATATCTAACGACTTTTTGTAACACAAACGGATGTTTCAGGACATGCAGCACTTGAAAATAACTCTTAGATGCAAGTGAAGGATTACAAGGAAAGCACAAGTGCTCACGAAAGAATGCACTAATGCACGGAAGGTCGGAAACTTCCACATTTACGAAAGTATTAATAAACAGTCACTATTACCCTTGCAACCTAGGCAGAACTTATGATATACCACATGCAAAAATTTGTACATTAACATACATGTGCAAACTCTGGCACATTCACCACCTCCAGAAGCTTCTACCGATTCCTTTGTGAAGTTCAATAAAATGATAAATGTTTAGCTCTTAGCATCATTGATATTAAGGTTTCATCATTCCCCAAAGCTCTCCGCATCAAATGCTTTCCGCGCCTTCTTTAATTCTTCATTCATGGTCAGGAGCTCTTTCACTCGTGCATATTTCTTGGGGTCTTTTCGAATTAAGTAAACAAGGTCCTCCACATGAACACGACCTTTCTTACCAATATTCATAGCCTGCAAAGTCATTTCTGTAATGTACTGAATGAGCAGGTCATCTAGCAAATCTACGGTCTCCGTGTAAGGAACATGGTCATCACCAAATCCAAATAACATACAGCGAATTTCTTTGGTGAAGAGCCTCTTTTGCTTCCCATCAATACCAGAGACATCCTGGACATCCTCCTGATCACTATTTTCTATTTCCTCTGCATCATCCATAGCTTACAAATAAAGAATATTAAGTAGAAACCTACATAATTTTGCCTATCAGAACAAAACATTTCCCTAGGATAAGCAGATACTTGCATGCAATAAAACTTTAGAACAGTTTGACTTTGTCAGAGCATTCCTTGCCATTTTGGAAAAAAATGTTCGTAAACAAATTGGTGACTATTCTCAAATCAATATCAAATACCAAATTACATTACATTACAATGAACTAAATTACAATAACATAATCAAAACATCGTTGTATACATTTTAGCTGGAAGACCATGTTATACAGCTTATTTTTGTATGATATGACAGACAACAAGGGAACAGTAAGGAACATCATACTGTACAAGTAGGTTGTGTTGCTGTTGGGTTTTATACAATCTACATATATATTACAAATCATTCTCTATCTTTTATGAGATGATAGATTATAAATTGAGTATTCTCTGCAACGTTCCTGAATAAGAATATGGTGGCAAATGATACTGCATCGAAAAATTATTTCCATGCAAACAAAAACTTTTGAAACTAATTACAGACAACAGTTTAGTTAGCAGTAACAAGAAGACAACAAATGAAACCAATGGCAAGTAATGTGATTCATTCAACTTAAACTTGCATTCCGAAGGACAAGTTAAACAACAAATTCAACATGTGTAACAGACAAAAACAAATACAATAGGGAGCAAGGCAAGTAAAAAAATAAAAAGAATTTAAAGCACCCAAGAACAATAGAATAACAAAAACAACAAATAGAGAAAAAATAACGCACTGTAAGCAAGCAAGTAATTATGCTCAAGTATCTTATTAGTCATGTAGCAGAACTATCATGTACAGGGCATTCCAAGACTTCTAAAATGGCATAAGCACACAGAGAAATACAAAGAGCAGCAAAAAAGGCACTGCCAGCAACAGGTATTTGGCAAAATCTTTCTGAGAACAAATGCTAAGTCACAAAGTGGCACAACAAAAGTCTCGGTGCATCTGATTCAAATAAATTTCCTTTTCACAAGCACTTGGCAGATTAAGGGTTAAGATGAAGGGTACATAACATTCAGCAAGAAAAGTAGGTAGTATAGTGAGGGAGAAACAATTGCTCTATAAAAAAAATCAAGGAGCATGACACAGTTGGAGCAAATTGACATTTTAAAATCATCACTTAAAAATGATGTGGGGAAAATTGAAGAACACGATAAAGCATGTGCAGACTAAGCAGCCAGCAAAGGTAATGACATAATTTTTAAAATATCTAATAATTAAGTGGCATTTGTAGAAATTATTCAAATCCATGGTAGCACAGAAGCTATTCCGACCCTTCATCAGGACAAACTCATCTGATTCCCACACTAAAATGTTGAATACAACTATTACATGTGACTTACTTATCAATGTAGAGCATGCAGGCTTCTTATTTAATTACCCTACAGTTTTCCTAATTCTTCGCTTCCATCACATTTGGCATATATTGCTGATCATAACAAAACCGCATAAAAGAGACAGAAATACATCAGTTTCTTTCACTCCATATCATGTGTGTACTAAGGCACGGTTCTCCGCAAAAGCCATTTCCTTGTTAACTGAGCACCATAACAAATTGCAAAGCAGTGTTGAGTACAGGTACCTTACTAGATAATGGATATGACTGCATCCAACCAAACAAGCATATCTTTGTACACGGAGACAAGAATGAATGGGGAAAAAAGATAAATTTCACCCGCTGCATATGCCACCAGGATATCAATTAAAGAAAAAAATAACATCAAATACATAATAGCAATACTGCATATAATAGTTCTGAAGATAATCTATCATATGGCAATTTTCATCAACAGTATTTTATAAACTTGGTCCTTGAAAAGTCATCTGTTACCAATGGACTGCAACAGTTGCTGAATGAAGAGCAGTTTAATAGGCAGGTCTGTCAGCATATGAGCCACAATTTTCACTGCCCTTTTTATAAAATCTAATTTAGAGCTTCCACTTACTAGTCAAGATTGCACATTTTCTTTCCATATATTATAATGGCATCACCAATATTGCTTGCAAGGCAATTTTGAAGGTAGGCACGATCTTGAAGGTGCTTTGTGCTATCTTAGCTACAAATGGGAAACCGGGCTATTGCACACAAATGCTTTGCCTAACAGAAAAATACAAATTTAACTGCCTTGATGCTTAGTTATATTGGAATAAAGTTGCATTTTCAACTGGTAAGCCCAGTGCTGGTTCCTCAAGCAAATGCTGAGTTTTTGGATATCAGATATCTCATCTGCTTGGACCTAATGCTGCTTTCTTGGCAACTAGCATATAGTGCTTATAGGTGCTCTTTAAGAAATGTCACTTTATTATGCCCCTCATTCTAAGAGTTATTCCATTTTTCAATTTTATCTTACTTTATATTTATTTTGGTGCTAAGACCAACACTATTCTGCTCTTCACAAAGATTTTCTAGAGGACAGTTCAACAAAAAAGGGATAGATTTAAGAGAATGTGAGAAAACTTAGAAAACAAGGACAACAATAAACAGCAACAACAACAAGACACAAGATTTTTATCTGTTTCAAGCACATTCGTTTTAAGATCAAACTGATTTCGAACTAGGAAATTCCCCCCGCTTCGAACGAAAATTCACGTTTTTGAAATCAAGCTCAAACAACCGTATGATGCTTAGATCAAACGTCGCACTTCAGCCGCGTCGAATGCAATTACATTAAGTTCGACTGAAGCTCGACACAGCTTTCCTAGCTGGCTTTAATTGCCGCACTCAATTAAGGACTGGTTCAAACGTCGCACTTCTGCCGCGTCGAATTAAAAAGACCCGTTCGAACCGGGCGTATCTCAGCATACAGCATACGGTGATGGGGTCTGCATGGACAAGTAAGTGCCAGCCGCTCTCTCACAATCCGAACCTGTTCGTATAATGCGCATCCTCTAAAACCGCCAGTTGGCGACAGCCAATCCCAATATATATGTTGTGACTGGTATTAGAACCGGGTGTCCGTTCAATGGAATTCGCTTGAGGGTAAGGGCCCTGCTTGTGACACTTGGCGAGATGTCTATTATAGTGACATCAGATGTCATACAACTCATTTCCTATTTCCAAACTTTCAAAAGTACCTCCTCTGCAAAAATTCATGGGTCATACGATAGCAAGTCGTACGAGATTTTGGTAAAACCTCTCAAGACAAATCACAACCATGCAATTTCTTGGTTATTTTTGCATAGTTTTATCATGTTACTGCGCTAAGCTAAGTTTTATTACTTGATGGAGACTTCTATTCTTGCAACCCAAAACAGTGTCTGCTAAGTGTTGTTTTCAAGCACTATGCGTTCGGCACAATTGCAGTTTCACCAATGTCTACACACGATGCGCTGAAAGGCTACGCTCTTTGTATTGGTGCGCTGAAATGTGGATGCGCTGAAATGTGGTTGCGCTAAAACATGCGTGCGCTAAATCGCGGTAAGCTGAACAGGGGCTAAATAGGATCCGCTGAAACGTGGTGCGCTGAATCGTTGCTACGCCCCTCTCTCATCATTCTCATTGTAGATACATAAATCTGCCTGTTTCGGCTTAATATAAATCCGCCTTAATTGGGATCGCGTTAATCGTGGGTTAGGTAATCATGACCTCCTATAACTGATTCTCGTGTGAAAGCAATCGCTAATTGAAGCCCCATTTTCGCATATTTGGTGGTACAACAGAGTGGTAACATATGGGTTTTCTTCCGTTTACCCGGTAACAACTATAAAAATTCAAATAAAAATCCAGCTCTCCTATGTTTCATCGGACCATATATCTTTCTGGTAAAAAAGCAGGTAATGCCATCCAATTCACAATTTTTCACAAATCTCTTTGTTCCTTGATATTTATACTATGTTCCATTTCAATTATTCCAAGACAAGTATAAAAAAAGGTCATTTTGACATGAAATGATATCATGTGGCACATGCAAGGGTTTCCAAAATTCTGAAATATAAACCAAAAGTATCTTGTAATGCACAAGGACATCAATACATCTGCATAACCAAGTAAAAGCATTTATACTGCAAGACCATTATGATCCTCAGACGTAAAACTCAAATCAGTGCTGCTACATCTTACCAATTGTAATATAGAAAAAGATGCTAGCAAATTTGCCCTACTGCTTGCAACTGCTACAGAGAGAATACACCTGCAAAGGTACTCTTCGCCTCGACACATTCTATTTGCTGCACAATCAGAAGCAAGTCACGCACAGATGTGGTAAACTTTGCAGAGATGAAAAAATATCGTGCGTGCATACTATGAGTAAAAACTAAACGATAAATGCCTGAGGCCTTTGGCGCAGAAAATCTAGGTAATACACCAAGTAACCCTAACTTTAGTGTTGCAAAGTTTGTGAGTTAACTAGAGTCCGACCGAAAGTGAATTTTTACTTTCGGCCGAAAACGAAACCACGCCGAAAGTTCATAAGTGCCGAAACCGAAGCCGAAACCGAAATTGCAACTGCACTTTCGGCCGAAACCGAAACCGAAACCGAAAGATAGCAAGC
>QQSS02030445.1:0-18971 GCA_003687565.2 Craspedacusta sowerbii | reverse complement strand
CATACATACATACATACATACATACATACATACATACATACATACATACATACATACATACATACATACATATATATGCATACAGACTGAATATCAAAGCACTCCATACGTCAAAATTACGGTCATCACTGATTGCTAGTGCAATATGCCAGCGGGGGGCATGGTTCGTAAGTGCCCGAAGGCAGGTTGATTTCTAACTGACACCTGATCTCTTAACATGACCATTCATCCTTTGGGTGCTCGCCACTTGTGAACAATTCAAAGAAAATTCACAAGGGATTGTCAGGATAGGGTGATCTGTCAGATATCTGGGATTGATTAAATCTTGAGTGCTAATTTAAGGCAGGCAAGAAAGAATCACGCAGTGAATGTCACATATATAGGGCATTGATTAAATCTTAAGTGCTGATTTGAGGTATGCATGAAAGAGTTACGCATTGAATGCGGGCCCTAATGAGACTCCTGTCAACGCAGAAAGATGAAACGTCTTGGCACTTGAGTTAGAAGCCTGGCGAGATAGGAAGGCCGTACGCTTAAAAGAACAAAAAAGTTTAGCACCAGACTCCGTTCAATCCTAACTATCTAATCCTTAGTAGCCAAGCTGCCAATTAAGCTTAGGGGATTCGTCTTCTACCTATTCTTTTTGAACAATTAGAATTTAGAGGATTAATTCAGAAAGCTACAAATCTTGAAGTTCAATATCATGACTCCCTTGGTGAGCCGTACTAGCAGCAAGCACAACAGGTTAGTGACGGAAACCAGCCAAAGGATATAAGAAGTAATAATAAATAGTTACACCCTACCAAGATCGCCAAAAGCTTTGACACAAGTTTATTTATTCCCCTACTTCGCAGTGATTCTACAGGCACAACCAGTTACATAAAAAAATTGACACTTCCAAGAGTATTATTGTAGAATTAATTTTATGAGCAAACAATCGTCCTACAATAAGTGACCGTTTTCCTAAGCTGCAAGAACTTCATAATTACTTGACTAAACAATATGTCAATCCTGAAAAGCAAAACAAGCCAGGGGTTAGCAAAAGTGATAAGCCAGGATGAGAAAGCTTCCCACCAGCCTTCCGCCTAGATTTAGTTTTATCAGGCTGTTATTAGCAAGAGCAATTAGCAATTATCATACAGAAAGATAGAATTAACAGCTTACATGCAGATTTATAGGAAGTTATAAAAACAGCTAACCCACTAGTATACCTATGCATGGCTGTGCCAAAGAAGTGAACATCCTTTGAGATAAACTTTGCATTCACCACATCGACTGGATGTACATCACAGTACCTATGTTTGCTGGATTTTTTGTTTGTGCGTGCACAATTGTCTGTCTGTCTGTCTGTATGTATGTACGTACATATGTATGCATGTTTGTATGCATGCCTTTTGGTATAAATGGATGTATGTATGCACGCATGGCTGGATGATGTATGCACTAGTATGGCTGAATGAACGTATAGTGCATATGCATGTGTACCAAAGTATAAGCAAATTAATGAGATGCATGAAAGCGCATGTATGAATTTCTGTCTGTTTAACTGTTGTAGCAGGTTTATTTTCAATATTAATCTGTCATAGCAGAAATAATTGCAATATAGCTTTTCCCAGGGCAATAGCTTGTTCCATGGCAATAATAAATCATCATTGTTAAAACATTGAGTCACAGCAAAATAAATTAAGCTTTAATGGCTTGTTGCACTACACTGCTGTGTTATTTTTATCCCAATATGGTCACCACAGACTTGCTGAAACATAATTTTTTTCGTAAGTAAATAAATCGGTCCGGTTAAAATTACTTACCCAAATCCTTGATTAAAAATCCCAGGGGACTCTTCACAAGCCTTTTAGTCCAGAAATGTTTCAGAATACGCAAATCTTCATGAGGGCCTGACAAAAGCAACGTAGATGGCCTCAACCATCCTATAAGACTCAGCTCTGATAAGCTTTCGAATAGCTTGCTTCCTTTCACAATCCGTCGGTTGGCCTCCTTCATCATGTCGAACAGTTCACTGGCTGCAGACATATCTGAAGGTGTACCAGCGCAACCATTCACAGTCTTTGCCAAGTCTAAAGGCTTCAAAATTACTGCCACTGAGTGCTCACCGACCAAGCTCTTGCGAAGAGGTTTCGTACACTCCCGCGAACTCCTGTTGCTTTCAACCTTGCCCATTTTCTACGGCATTGGGGTAAGTAATGTCCAGAGCAGCCATTACCGCTGATCTTCAAGATCAAGTTCCCATGCCTGATTGACTTCGCCAGAAAAGAAAAAAAAAAAAAGGAACACGTGCTGCTCCAAAACCGGGGGCTCGAGGAGCTTGCCAGGCGACTTGCACGCAGCTGCACCTTGCTCTCCATCAAAGTATGCAGTAGAAGTTATTGAGATTTGTGCTCTTATTAAGATATGCTGAATTAACTATTTTGTAAGCGCATGTGTTATAAGAATGGTTCAACAAAGGTGCAATTTTTTTGCAGCAATTTTGATTGCCACGATGCGTAAACTTACTCTACGATGGGACCAGGGGGAATGTAATTAATAGCTCGAAGAAAGTAACTTGGATCTAATTTAGGAAAATCCTAAATGGTAGTTCAAGCTAATAATGCATTCAACTTTCACCAAAAGGAATACGCTTTTCAGTTTGCAGGACATGCCTCGACAACATCTATTGTCATTCTCAACTAAGTTAGCGTTACAGAAGACCAGTACAAATACCTAGGAGGCGTGAACACTCCAATTAACAATAAATATGCACGTTTGTTAAAAAAATTTCTAAATCGAAACGTTCAAACATAAAGATCCAAAGGGACGTATAGACGATAAATACTTAAACGACGCTTGAACAAATGCCTAAACATCTGTTGTACACAGATATGCGACTATGGAGCTTTTCATGGGTAAGAGTGGACTGAGTCCAACATGCACGAGCCTAAAAATAGGCACGCTACATTCCTTAGTACCACTGACATATTTTAGTAGGTTATTTTAGTATGAGGGAATGATTTGATACATTTGCTTACTAGTTAATCAAATTGAGCCAAGGGACTCAGAGACCTTTGGTTGGAGTCTTAACTGGCCAAGCAACTGCCTGGAGTCCCATTAACAACTCAAAATCCCTGGAGACCTCAAGTGCACCTTCTCACGAGAACATAAGTTCTCAAGTGAACAGTTGCAAGAGATCTTCACAGTTTTGGCAGCCTGCCCCAAAATCAATTGGGCATTGCCAGCTGCGCTGTTCGCGGAAGAATCCCTTGTATTTAATCAAATGGCTAGTCTTACGTACGTTTCTTTCCGGCTTATTAGATGTTCGGGAAATTGTTTTTTTTTATCCTTATAATTCCACTTATATCTTCGAGCTATTAATGTTGTAAATACGGTAAAGTAATGTCGTTATGAGACCATTTTTATAGGAAAAAGTACAATAACTTGACTACTCATCAGAAGGCCAGTGAACGTCTTTTGCAAAAAATAGAAGTACAAAATGTCTTCACCAGTGCATCGAGGAAGGGCAGTTGTCCATTAGCTTCATATATGACTGTAAACTTTATATTAGGATGTCTACAGGCTTCTATTATTGAATACTCGCCTAACTACGCCGCTGCATGATAATGCAAATAATAAGACTAAGAGTAATCATAATTTCTTTCAAACATCGTGATTTATTATCCTTAAATTTTTTGGAAATGTAATGAGTTTGCCACTCTCAACGCAGGCATGGCAAATCCGTCGACAAAGTTGCTACCAAGTCATGCGTTTTGGTACTTCCAAAGTCTTTAATCTGCAGCAAAAGAGGTAGCACGTTGTTAGGTTACAATTGTTGGTTGTCTTTTGAATGCACTATTCCGACGCAGTTTCTCGGAATCTTTTGTTCTTCATCCATTCAAAAATGTTTCCAGGATCAGTGCTTGTGATTTAGGTAGCGCCAATTGATAAGTTTAAGAAGTGCACCGACCTTGTTTTGGACATTTCTTCAAAGAGCTGCTGGAAACATTGGTGTTGCCGCGAGGCATTTTTCTGAATATTGGTCTCAAACACAACCGCAAGATCATCACGAAGACTACTTGTCTTTGACAGCTATGAAATCAGGACGATATGGGTCACCGAGATTAAGGATGGGGTGGCAAATTCTGGACATTCTTCTATGTCACTGTGTATAGTGACGCAATTTAGAGCCTTTGCGGCACGAGCCAAGTTGAGAAGAATTGAGTCGCGCCTCTAGTTGAAGCGCTTCCTTGTCATAAATGTTTTGCAGCCCCAATCATGTGACCTAATGTTCCTAAGCGGACAAAACGAGCATATTCGTGAGGCTGCGAATCCCCATCTTTGTGTATTGGTTTGTTAGGTAGACAGCCTAACTGAGAATGTGTAAATAGCCCGTTTGAACTTTCCCAACAAACTAGGCCAGTAACGCGCACTGCATGACATGGCGTGTTCCCAGATTGACCTGATGGCAAGTGCTAGACTTTTCTAAACTCTATTTTTCTTCATTATTCGAATTTCTTGCATGACTTCCCGAGTTGAAGCATAAGCATCACCTATGAGGTTCTTTCAGCAGCTAGTGGTATTTTAAAAGAAAGTTAAATCGGAGTTTTTCGACTTCGCGATGCTCTGGTGCTGTCACTTGACAATATACTACTCCGAAACAAGACTAATATTTAGACCTAAGTGGTTCTTGCTTAACGCAATTATGGCAGGTTGCCACATATTGGAATCTCAAGCCTTAATCTTAGATAACTACGCTATTTGCTATCCAAGGATAGCCTTACCCAAGTTTCCGACAGATCAAGCACAGTCAGGTCCCAACTTAACTCTTATAGAATATATCTCTTTCAGATATAGATTTTATTGCGAGGATGAAGAGGTAGATCATAAATGACCTGAAGAAGGTTGAAAATGATTCTACTAGTTATGATTTGTGGCTGACTCCAGACATGTGAAATAATTAATTAACAAATAAATAATTAGCTGCATTTTGGCAGGAAGTTATTCAAGTATCTGATAGCAAAGTTATGTATAGAGCGAGGCATGCTTTCGGGGAAGCTTTGCAGTATTTAATGCCGCTGGTTTATACAAAATTTCATAATGCCATGAATTCAATAGACTGAGATGAGAGTTTAATTACGACCCTCGTCCCCGTTTTTCTTTCGTGCTTCTTTAATGCGTTTTAGTGTTGCTGCAACTTTGCCATAAGTTAGGTATTACGTCCTATTATCCTCTGAATGCCCTTAAAAGTCTGTATATGAGCCCATTTCAAAGCCTCCTAACTTATGGGTGTCTTGTGCGGGATTTAGTAAATAGATAATCTCATAAAAACTTATTGAATAAAAAAAGGGACGCTCAGATTTATAACCTTTATTAAATGTTGACGATCCGACGATCGACATCAAGCCAATTTGCATATATGCAAATTCGCATGATTGATGACGTAGTAGAACTGAATAGATATACATTTGTGTTCATAGGTGTAAGATTATACATGATATATTAATTTCAAAGTTATTTAACCATGACAGCCGCCTGTTCACATAGCCAAAGAATATTGCAAATGCATTCAATGATTATTTTTCCTTGGTCGGTAAAGCCATTGAGTCTGAAGTACGGAATTTACCAAAAATGTGTGCCTCCTCGCGTAAATAATAGTTTATTTCTAAAACCCCACTTTCCAGCGGAAATCATCAACTCACTGAACTAAAATCCACTATTGACTAAATGACATAAAAATTAACTTTTCTAAAACCCACTAAAATCCAATTAAGGTAGCGGAAATCATCAACTCACTAAACGCTTCTAGGGCAACTGGTCCCGATAGCATTCCTACAGATATTTTGAAAAGCTTGTTAGCATTACTGACAGCACCAATTTTGCATATAATTATATAATAAGATGCATAAAATCAGTCGTGCTAGAAGTATATTTTCCGGATGTGTTAAAATATGCAAAGATTGCAACTGTTTGAAAATCTGATCACACAAAGCATTCATCGAATCACGCTTTAGTCAATCTTGTTGGCAATATAAATGATATACTACACCGTAGAGAATATGCGCTTAGCTGGTTTTTGAGTCTGGAAAAAGGTTCGAAACCGTCAACCAAATGATTCTCTTACAAACGACTGAAGCATATGGCATTCTCAAGGTTTGCCAGTCTTGGTTTTCTTCTTACTTCCAAGATTTATTCTTTGGATTTTGTTGTAGCTCAAGGCTTCGAATTAGAATCACCTTGGTGCTTGTCTCATGGCACGTGCATTGCGTCGACGACGATATCCGACTGTCGATACGAACAGCGTCAGTCCGGACGATACTGTTGCGACAACAATCTACCCTCTCTAGTTCTCGCTAACACCCCCACAAGCAGCTCACGCAGCCTATCTAGAGAAACTGGTTACCCAAAATTCCTTGTCACGCAACTTTAGATGCACCTAGGCGTCCAAAAACTAAGATCGTGCAGTGCTAGAACGTACTTAGACTTCACCGAAAGTAGCGCGTCCTCTTTGACCCTGGAAGGCAACTGGCTTATAACAATAACGTATCCTTTATAACCTTCACTCTTCGCATCTGTTATTGTCGCACTCGAATCTTCGTACCTTCCGGTTTCGTTGTTGCTGTTTCTAATGCACTCACTCATACTAATCAATGAAGCCTTCTTTCATACAAAAATGCGGCTATCTACAACTTGCCCAACTCAAGTAGAAGGGTCTTTGTTTAAACATAAAGGATTTACGCTATGTATTTGAGCCTTGACCCAACAAGAGTATGCTCAACTAAATAAACGAGGAGCCATTATTTGTGAAAACATAAGGCATTGTTGGATTACGATGACTGTTTACGCAATCGACAGTATTTACGATTTTGCATAGATACAAAAGCACAAATTGTTCCAATAGAAGGGATTCTATCTACAGAAGATTCAAAAACGCGAAGAACCAAGATTCATGAGAAAAAAGGCTTCCTGCTATGTTAAAGGTATCTTAACGTAATTGCGGTCCTTTTGCAAAAGTAATACATGTAAAGTAATCCATACAATTCCGTGATTACTTTGAAAAAAATAGCAATAGCTTAAAGAAGATCTGGGATGGTGCATAGTCTATTATCCAAATCTCTAAGCCGAAGGTATGCTTAAATCCCACAAAAGTAACATCCAACGACTGCAGTTCGTCCAGATCTAAGGACATCGCGACCACATGTAACGAATACTTCTAGTCCGTTGCCAAGTTGTTTGATAGCAATATCAATGCTGCAAAGCACGACTATAAACATTACTTAAAGTCCACTGTCAATCACATCATGCACATTCCTACCACGACTGATACTGACAAATTCAACATCTTTGACAATCGTCAAATGTTTAAAGCGTAAGGACCAAATAGTATACCGAAACCACTGCCAAAAATAGCTAAAAATGTTATTGCTCAGCCTTTGTCCTCTATTGTCAACAAATCATTTGCGCAAACTCGCTTTCCAATATGCTTCAAGATTCGGGTTGTCCCGGTTGTAAATCGTTATCATCTTATTGCACTTGTTTCTAACATAAGTAAAATACTTGAAAAAGTAATGCAAGATCGTTATTAACTTTCCCTAGAGACTTATAATGTAATATATGAGTAACAATTTGGTTTTCGTAAGTAACATTCTACGAGTCACGCACTTGCTAGTCTTGTTGAGTTAATTAAGCCAAATCTATATATATATATATATATATATATATATATATATATATATGTATATATATATAAGTTTGCGTGCGGAATAGTTTTTGATTTACAGAAAGCATTCGATAAGTTCAATCATAACATACAATATATTTATAAAAATGCAATATATAATAAAATGTAATAATATTATGAAAAAAATTGAAGACTATTTCATTCGAGCTTACGCAAATGAGTCGTTCTTTGCATTTTGAACGACTTTTTGACAAGCTATGTGTGAATCGGCTTACCCTAAACGCCAAAAAATCTGACTTTGTAGTTTTCAAGACACTTATTGGAAAAGCTGACTTCCGGCTCACAATCGTCCTTTGAGACACAGAACTATTTATGTCCCACCAGGTGAAGTACCTAGGGGTCTTGATTGACAAATCCTTGACTTGGAAGCTACAAGTAACAGAACTCTCTAAGAAACTGAACAGAATAGCTGCACTATTATCAAGGGTACGTCCTTTTGTATCGTTTAATACCGTCAAAAGTCTTTACAAGAGCCTATTTCAATGCCATTTGACGTATGGATGCATCTTTTGGTGCTTGGCAGTAAAACGGCCCTACAAAGACTATATCGCTTACAAAGCAGGCGATAAGAATAATCCTTTCTTCTGAAGAATAATCCCTACTTCTGATTATCATGCTCGAAAATCAAGCCTATTAGCTAAATTATAAATTCTTAAGCTTGAGGATCTAATAGAACTAAATAGACGTATATTCATTTTCGACTGGAACAATGGTGACTTACCAAATTGAATGTCTCTGAAATCGCTCTTCTCTGTGCGATCACCTTCATTCTGGAAGCACAAGATCGGACAGACGTAGAAAGATCCATGTCCCTAGGAGAAAAACCCCTATTTTTGGTGATTGATCATTAAATCCTTCTGACAACCACATTCTAAATAATTTGATTTACTTAGAGATTAACCTTGGCAATAGAAAGACAGTATGCAAACGACAATTATTTGCTCTCCTGCGAAGTATTAGATAGTAGTTACAATTATATGCAGCTGCATGCTTAAATTTATTTCTGTCTGATAAAGAGACATTACTGTCTCTGTCAAACCACTTGATCCGCATTTGTCAGAAACCATGGCGGAAGGTGTTGAACGATGTTGTGTCGATCGTTTGTAATTGTTAATATTATGAATTGGTTTTCCATAATTCCCTCAAGAAGTAAGACAAGGGGCTCTTCAAGCCGGATTAGCTTTGCTAAGAAGAGCCCTCCTTCCCATTGCGTGAAATATTTTGATAATTTTTCTGTAGTTTTTTTTACATTTACGTTTGGGCAAAGAGATTGTTGTTGTTGTCCAATGGTAACTTGTTCTTACAGTAATTAAGAGAATACGCGACTCCCCTTATACAACATCTATTCCCACGTTTCCTCTCTATCCCCCTCTCTTATCTCACCCCAACTCTCTTCACTCACCCCAAGTATAGCTGAAGTACAATAGATAGATATACTAGAGACCAAAGCAACAAATAGAATGCGTAATAACCAGTCATTGTCAATAAGCACATCAGAACGAATGACTTCCTATATTTTGCGTCCTTTGGTTTTGCAGAGCATTTTGCTGATGACACTGTTGTGTTATTTAGTGGTTTACCTAATTGAAAGTACTTGCATCGCATGAATTCTCAAAAATCTTTGATTGGCTGAGCGCCAACAGAATATATCTATATCTAAGCACCATATATCACAGGATTCGGCACACTTACAGTACAAGATATCAGAATATACCAGGACTTACAAACTGAAAGTCTTTCTTTTTGTCCTGGAAGAAAAGACTGTGATGTTGGCTTTAAAGGTCAATAACAAGAAAATTTATTTATCTAACAAAATGAAGTTACGCGCTGCTGTACTTTGCTATATATTCAAGAATCGAATTGGGGGTGCATGTACTCTTGCTGGGCCTTGTTTGAGCATACATAGCGTTTTAACCCATGCCTTCCGTCTAAAGTATACAGTCTTACATATAATTTGTGTCTCTCATATTTGAAACCAAGATAACTCGTCCTCGAAAAAGCGCACGAACTCAGACTGGTGATGAGGTTGGCGCTAGTGTGCGAAGTTAGATTGCTTGATGTAGCCTTAATTTACTGTAATCTAAGTGAGGGTCCTCGATAGAGGTAATCGGGTATACAAAAATTCTACGGCGTCTTTAAAGAGGAGGCATCAGATCTCGAATGGGACTAAGTCAAAGTTGATGATTAGAGATGTGATTATCATGATTGCTTTGTAGTTTGTAATATGTCACTATATAGTGTTGAGTGATTTTTTGTTTGCAGAGATTTCAAGCATAATATTATTGTAGGGTAGTTTATTTAGACCATTTTCGCATCATAGACATGTGGTTTCTATATGTGGTCGTGGAGGTTCAGGATTATTAATATATGAATCCTGAAACATAAATTTTGAGGTATATTATTGATGACAAGTTTTTGGAGATTCGTTTATTCTTCAAGTATCTTATCTTAATGATTTCTGGTAACAACCTTTTAGTATAACATGAGACTGAGTATTTTTCAAGTCGGAAGATCAGTCAAATTCAATCCTCCTGTGAACCTTACACCATATTCAGTAGTATGAGTGGAGACTTGGGTTATGTTAGTCAGGAAGTAGCTTTTAAAATATCATAACGCTGAGTTTTATTTGAATTAAAACTTTTATAGATTTTGTCTGCCAAATAGTCCTTAATTGGCTATATATATGGTATCATTCTTTTGTATTATACAACTCCAGCATTGCTTCTATTCGATCTGTTAGTTATTTTTTTAAAGCAAAATTCAGACATGGATAAATAATGATTAGTCCCTTGCAAGCTGTATAGCATGTCAAAAATTAAAATTCTGTCTACTTTTGGACCATGGTGTACCATGCACTATGATATGGCCACATTTGAGAATTTGAGTAAAAGCGTGGCATTCAAGCTAATGCACCTTTGCTAAAATATTAAATATGACAGGCTGCCATATTGGAGTTTTTTGTTGCGATCTGTGCTCTATACAGCTCATGCAGATTTTGGGCTGCCCACAATGATGTATCAATGCTTATGTCTGATCACTGTGCTATTCTCATTTTATTTGTTGTACATAAGAAAGGAACCTTAACATTAGTAGACTAGATACTAAAATGCTCACTATAGATAGGGTGCAAAAAATTGTTTAATGTAGCCAAATGACTTGATAAAGTCTGAATCATAGGTGTTTGGGAACTGTGAACTCTTTCTGCATAACCTTGCAGACAAGCCAAAAATATATTTTGTGATGTTAGGTATTTCGCTTTTGCAGGATTGCCCTCTGAATTTTATGAAAAAAGTGTTTAGGAGTTAGTTCTGTCAGTTTTGATTGGTGGATGTAGTTTCTATTATGCAGATTGAACTTCGCCTCTATGGGATGGTGACCACAATGAAGTGGATAATGTTTACATTGATTTCTTTTGTGAAAAGGCCTTTGACTTCTACAATTTCCTTTAGCAAAGCAACGTAGAAACATATTATGGTAGCCTGCCTTTGATGCTCTGTACAAGATTTTAAGTATGAAAGAAAATATCAAATAAAAGGGTTTAATGTTGTTGCAGTGATGCCAATTACCAGCAGCCCTGTTTGTTTGATATTCCAATGCACAATATATATGGCTATCAACTATATGCATCATGTTAGCACATTGAAGAACAAAACCAAAGGAGAAGTGTGAAGCTATAAAGCATTCGACTTCTCAGGTATGATCAAAATAATGGAGGTTTGGTGCAGCTAGTTCATGTTCATGTTATAAGCCTACTTTTTAAATGCAGTATGGTTCATGTCTTTGGAAATTCCCCCCTCCCCTTCAAGCAAATCTGTAGTTAGTTTGGCCACATTTGCCTGCAACATTAGCTTTACTTGTTACAAAATTTTTCAGTCAAAATTATTCTATTATTGTATTGGATCTTATATATATATCTCTTATATAGTATAGAATTATACCTGTAATCAATCAGAATAATCTTTTTTGCGTATTGGAAAAAGAAAATTTTTTGATTACCTGTGTTAGCTAAAGATTTACCTGTGCCTCATTTTCTCGGAGCCTCGTACAAGCTTGAGCCGTTCATGGGTTTTTATAATATATAACTCAATGCTTAAGAAATTTTGGTGTATTGAGTTTATAGCTGAAAGTTCTATGTTTTGTGAATATGAATATGAATATTCTTGCTTTCGTGATGCTCTTGATAGATGCTGCTTTCAAACACTTCCGTCATCGTTCCTACTGTTGCAAGCAATACTACTACAGACGGCAGCAAATGGCCTGGTTTTGACTTTGATAACAATCCGGGCTTGGTTTTTGTATTGGTATCATGTTCCTGTGCTAGCTTCTGGTTGTTGTTTATATCATTTTATCATTCAAGAGTTCTTGGCTGTATTGTGACACGATTGTTGAATAAATTTATTATCAAAAATGGATACATTCATGTTGGTAAGTATGTCACAGAAGGTGACTTTATGGTTGCCTGCATGTACTAGATTTTGATATTACTGTTACCTTAAGCTTGTTTAGACACAGAAGCAAGGTTACAAGCTCTTCCACAATACACTTGACATACACATTTCCTTGACCGATTTGTATTGTTTTACAGTGTTGCACTGGATTTCGGATTGCAACTTTGAATGCTTGGTTGCTTGACAAAAAAAAACTTATTAAAGCTTCCTTTGCCATTTTTAGCCTGTGAAGTGAATGTTGTGTAAGGTTCTAGACTACATAGCCATATTCGCTTTTTTCGTAATGCATTTTTTTAAGGGTCATTCAGTGTGTCGCTGCTGTCCGGAAAGATCATGTTTAGGGATGTCAAGTATATAACTAAAGACTTCAGTATAAAGTAGGCACACACTAATTCTCTTCGGTTTTGTTCAGTTATTGCTATCTTTATATGATATTTGTTTTAATTTAAATCCAAATGTATTTTTATCTAGGTATTATGCGAAGTAGTTGGTCAGGTTTACCACCCTGGCACTTGATGCCATAAAAGTTCCAGTCATTATATGTGCAACGTATGGCATCTTTCTTCGAATGAACGATTGATTGATATTATAATGTGCAGAGTCATAACCCAGGTGCTGCGGTTCTCGATTCAGTACTAGGGCAGCATTTCTAATACTGATCTTTGTCGTATTGAGAGGTACTTTTAACTTGTCATTTCATTTTTTTTTGTGCCACCTTTACATTTACTTCTCGTAGTTGTTATCAATACCAAATTCTTGTTCGCTTTTGGATGTCTGAGGACTAGCTTTCACCTCTCTGGCCAGTCGTTTCTGTTCTGTTGAAGTTTACTTTTCTGCTGTGAAAATTTCTTTCTCATTTGACCAACACCTTGTCGGCACTTTCTATCACGAGCTAAAAGGAACTCCTGGTTCTCCTGAATGCTAATCATGTTCGTGTCATCTGCTTGGTAAATGTAGGAAAAAGCCCAGTCTCTAAGCCATCCTTCCATTCTTATTCCTTCTTCTGTAGGCCTTTAGAGCGCTGTCAACATCATCTTTGTTAGACCCCAACGGATTCTTCCTTTACCCTACGCTTAAGAACGTCCTTAGTTGTTAAATTTGGTGCTTCACGAACAGTCTGATTTGTGACCTTTTTGTACGAGAAGAAAAGTGCCATGACTTCCTTGTTTGAAGGTATCTTTGAAGTTTTCAGACAGTTTTCCTATCAGGCACAACTCTGTTTCTGGTCTTGTAGTTCGTTTTGTATTCCAATAACATGAGCCATCTCTTTTGAGATAATAAATTGTATTTGTTACCACCCAATTTATTTTTCAAACTAATTGTATTTTCTAAGAAAAACTTAGAAGAACTCAGAAGGGAACTCATTCTCTAACTGGCGATGTTTGCGATGCAAAATGCGCCTCATGGTGATATGTGCCTGTGGTGACAATTTAACTTCCTGGACTAGCACCTTTCAAGTTATTTAACAATTTGTTTTAAAGCATCAGTAGCATTACCAAGACTTTGATAGGGTATAACGCGAATAAAATAAAATGTTCAATTTTGTAAATAAGCGATAGGTTAAGTTCAATGGTATGTGACTCGGGTAATCGGTACTAATTAACAATTGAAAATGGATTTCCCCACATCATGTCTGTCAGTGTGTCTGCTTTATAATGATTTATTATTAAATCAGTATCATAGCGCAAATTAACACTGAGCAATAGTAAACGAAACCAGTATCCCGTTATTACAAAGTTTCCCTTAGATGGATCAGTAGTCAATACTAGTTGCTAATTCGGATTCATTAAATGTCATGTCCTACGCCTGTTTTCATTTTAGAATTGTTGATGGACTTGCCATTTTCAGATGGTGGATCCGTTTTGATGCAACTGATAGATCGCGATATCAGCGTATCTCAAAAAATGGAGGTTCCTGAGACACTAGTTGTAGTCCTTTATAGATGTGATGTCTGCATATTCGTTTGCACTTAAATATATGGTACCCAAGTTGGTCGTATTTTTTTTAACATGGGTGTTCTTTGTATCGTCTCGTAATCATTTTTTTTTATTTATTCACTAAATTTTTAGGCAATGTATGTCGGTTTTATTCCTTGGCAAGATGTGATCTTGATTTTCCTTGTTCGCGAGATGCTAGTTGCAAGGCTTTGTTGATTTGAAATCTTATTTAGAAATTTCGGAGCCCAAATCTTGTCGGCTTTCTCTACAGTTCAATGGATTGGAATTTCACTTGTTTAATAGGTGGTGCAATATTTTCTTTCTCTTGTCATTCGCATTTGAGACTGTTTAGTGGATGCGGCTTTAATTTTGATTGGTATTAGACCATGTTTTGAGCTCTGTGATATCTTATTTAAGAAGCGTGTTCATGCTTATGATTTTTATCTGTTAGAAGGTTTCAGGGCGTGGCTGCGTGCATGTTAAAATAAAAAAAAAAGCATTTGAAACCTACTAGCCAACTATGATGCCCTACCTTAATTTAAATTAGTTCGAAAAGTTCGGCGGGCATTGCCAACAGTGACTTTCAACTTTATTTAAAGGTTTTCGTGAAGGGCTGCACTTACCAGTGACTGTTTATACTTTTGCACTGCTGAGATCACGAGAATGCTAGGAGCATCTTTTGTGAAAGAATTAGTTGTACTCTCCGATGTATCGTAAGTTTTCGTCAAGCTTTCATGCATCGTTCAAGGCTTTAATACAGGAAGTACTTGACCATGCTAGGCCTTGATACTGGAAGTACACCCCGGCCGTACAGTTGTTTTTTGCTAGTATGATACTGAAACCTGCGCGCCGGTTTTGCGGTACATTCCATTTTTACAGCACTTCTATTCGATCAGTTTGTGTGTTCAGAAAAATATGTTGAAGGAATTACGTTCAAGGAATGTCAATGTTTCCTCACCATCGCATTCGATGGTGCTCCTCTCCGGTTCTGTATCTGAACCTGTGGTGAGAATATCTGGTTTAGTTCTGGACACGGTTTCTGGTAAACAGCGCTGTTGGCTTTCCACTATTTTGCTGGTAGCGATCTTAACGACCTTGGAGGGATGTTAGGCTAAGTAGATCTATCGTGGCATGAGTTTGCACTCGCAACCGTTCAGTTCTTTGCATCTCGCAGAAGCGCTATTTGATCGGGTTGTGGTTAACAGAAACAGTTAATTTGCTTAGTTTAATGTCCTTTGTAGGTCAGAGTTATACAAAAAGGTTGAAAATGCCCTCAAGAGGGAGAGATATGGAGGTATGCATATGCATATTCCCTGGTTACTTAGTGTTTATTTCCTATTTATGTCCGTATGCTGCCTCCGTTAGTACCTATCAGGCGGCTTGGAATAGTTCCAGGCGGCCCGCGAAATCAACACTGAAACATTCACTTTAATTCTGTTTGATTTTTGAATGTTTTCTCGTGTATTTGCACTCTAGACGCAAGCAAGTCACATGCAAATCCCGGCGGCAATCCTGAACCACCAGAAAGGTTCGATCCTTGTCTTTCATTATGCTTTCAAAGCTTGGCCTTGACTTTCTTACTAACTTCATATTGCTTAATTAATTAAAAGCTTCATATTACTTAAATTGAAATTCAATGATTTGAGTAATATGTCATCTAATATCGGTTGGTTTAATAATATTCTTTTCGAAGAACCACCGAGCCTGGTCTAGACTACCGATCACTCTGGAGGGAGCTGGTTCCTGTTGTGCAATATCACATTCGTCAGGTAACGCTTACAAAAGCTATCAGTTGATGTAGTGGAGCTTCTGCTAATATATTGGTTATGTCAGTGTTTAGTTTGGTGTGCGGCAGCTTGTCATATTTATTGGTGTCTTAGTATTTCTAGGGCATCTGCATAATATTACTTATATAATGAGTTCTTGCTCTATATGTTGTAGGGTAAAGTAGCATTGGGCAATCGTCTTACTCCCACGACCCTTTGGATGCATTTTAACAAAGGTCATGGGACGTACTCCATGCCTGATGTAGGTTTAGATGTTTAGGTTGAAAAGCTGCCTGTTGTTGCTCTAGATTTGATGTTGTTTTATGCAAGGAGTTAAGCATGGTGCGGGATTTAAATGTAATATCATTTTGCCGAATGGCTGAGTGCTGGAAGCCTTTCTACCAAGCAAGTATATGCAACTTGATCTAATTTGGAGGGGGTTAGCTTTTAGAGGGGCATGTTGCAGCAAACGCTGTTTTGAAATACCGTTTGATAAGCCTAGGCAAAATCTGACCAGCATGGTTTCGTCATGTCATCGTAACGGCGAGAAAGTCGACGTTTTGTGATCTCTCGTAGAGATGAAGGGCCCGCATTAGACCTCGGTGCCCATCCTACTTAAATACTATAATATTACTGTGCCGCCGTTTGGGCTCTGCCAGTGGCTGTGTGATATCTCACTCTCAACGCACCACTTTCTAGGCGCCTTCGTCTATTGACATCTTCTCTCACCTTCTGTGCTGCACTTGCGAAGATGTGCGGGTCTTACTGTCGAAAAGTCCTGGCTATCAGTCGGCCATATCAGAGTAAGTTTGTTAAGTTTCAGGCTATAAATCTGAAAATAGTTACAAAACAAACCGGTGAACAGAACGCAACAAGAATCATAAACAAACTTAACAAGAAGCGTAACAAAGTATAATACTAGTTAAATAGCTTCAAGGGATATGATTGCCCCTGGATATTCAAATTAGGAGAATGCTTCTTAATAAAGATACTTTCCATAATTTTAAGACATAAGCTGCTACTGTCCCTAGAGATGATGAAAAAGTCCGAAGATTCTATAGCAGTATTGCAAGTCAGCGTGTGATCTCAAACAGCCATGCTGCATTGACCTTTGAGCAGCTTCCCAGAAGTGTAGAGCGGCCTTTGTGTCTCTTGTGCATGTGGCGATTGGTTTTACAAATGTAAGTAGAATAGCATCTACTGCACTTATACCTATAAACTACGCCAGACACAAGATTGAATGGCAATCTATCTTTAAAGGAAAAGATCGAGCTTAATCTATTGGTTGACTTAACGATAACTCTTAAATTGATGTTGGGAACATGATGCTTGTTAACTCTTTAAATTTGCTGCTTGATCCTAGGCGACACACATCCTACAAACGGCAAGATAATGTCAACGTGTTCCTTCAGTTCAGGAAAGCTTTTGTACTGATTTGCTGAATGATTATAAACCTTGCTAAAGAAGTTCTTTACCATCTTATCAATGGTCAAATCAGAAAATCCGTTTTTCTTCAAGATCGACGTAACGCAAAGAACCTCATTATGAATAAAAAGCCAGTCTGAGCAAATCATATACGAACAGCAGCCTAGAGATGAGATTACGTTTGTAAGCATCTGGGATAAAACTCCTTTAGTGGGTATACACACCACTGAATGAGTTTTTTCTAAAGATGCAGAGAACTGCTGATTTTCACGCATAGCATTGATATCCAAATAAAGCAGAATGTTCTTAGCCTCCATTTCTGCAGTGAATCTAATGTTGACATGACGTTCATTAAGAAACTCTGAAATGTGTCAGCATGGTCATTAGAACTGAAGAGAGCAAATATATCATCAACATATCGGCGAAAATAACAAGGTTTAAATTGCATAGGACGCTCATTAAGCCAAATCTTCTCATGATAGCAAAGAGAAACATTGGCAAGTGTGGGCCCTAGAGGGGACCCCATGGCAACTCCGTCACTTTGTGCGTAAAATCTGCCATTAAATAAGATTAAGGATTCTTTGGTGGTCACTATTAAAAGTTCGCTTAGTTGGTTCTTGGTGAGTCCATCTACTGTGTCACAATTAGCATAGAGCATATCAGAACAAATACTAATAGTCTCGTCAAGAGGTGCACTAGTAAAGAGAGAGTCTATATCAAAGGAAGCCATAACACATCTTGAATCAGCAGAGGGGACATCCTTAGCAAAAGAAAATGGATCCTTAAGTTGTGGGAAGAAAAGTTGTGAATAACTTTGGGTTCATCAACATCATCAACTGGTACAAAACCAAGCTTTAATATCTTTTATCTTCTTGCTTTTTGATAAGATGGTTAAGAACTTCCTTAGCAAGGTTAATAATCATTCAGCAAATCAGTACAAAAGCTTTCCTGAACTGAAGGAACACGTTGACATTATTTTGCCGTTTGTAGGATGTGTGTCGGCTTGGATCAAGCAGCAAATTTAAAGAGTTAACAGGCATCATTTTCCCAGCATCAATTTAAGAGCTAATGTTAAGTCAACCAATAGATTAAGCTCGATCGTTTCCTTTAAAGATAAATTGCCATTAAATCTTGTGTCCGGCGTAGTTTATAGGTATCAGTGCAGTAGATGCTATTCTACTTACGTTGGTAAAACCAATCGCCACATGCACAAGAGACACAAAGGCCGCTCTACAGTTCTGGGAAGCTGCTCAAAGGTCAATGCAGCACGGCTGCTTGAGATCAGACGCTGACTTGCAATACTGCTATAGAATCTTCGGACTTTTTCATCCTCTGTAGGGACAGTAGCAGCTTATGTCTTAAAATTAAGGAAAGTAACTTTATTAAGAAGCATTTTCCTAACTTGAATATCCAGGGGCAATCATATCCTTTGAAGCTATTTAACTAGTATTATACTTTGCTATGCTTCTTGTTAAGTTTGTTTATGATTCTTGTTGCGTTCTGTTCACCGGTTTGTTTTGTAACTATTTTCAGACTTATAACCTGAAGATGACAACAGTAGATTGTCGAAAGCTTGCAATAACTTCACATTTTTTTCTCTTTGTGTAATTTATGGATGGTGACATACCCTAATTGAATATATATATATATATATATATATATATATATA
>QQSS02030334.1:0-18972 GCA_003687565.2 Craspedacusta sowerbii | reverse complement strand
ACATACATACATACATACATACATACATACATACATACATACATACATACATACATACATACATACATACATACAACGTCAAGACATCAGCGCGAACTAGGAGCTCTAGCGTCCTGTTCTTGGCCATGAAGAAGATGCAAAAGAAGCCCCCGTAGTATTGCTTATCCATATGAAAATTCAAGCAGAGAAATATCAGTGATTGAGCGTAGCTTGGTCCTTCCAAGCTTCGCTTCGCCAAATCACGTCTGGATGCGGGGAACTAAAAGCCACGCACAATCTGATCTCAAGATTATAAACCCGACAACAACAGCCGATTGAGATCCCAGTAAACCTTCCCAGCATTTTTTTTTTTTTTTTCAAGTATCTAGGGGGGTTTGATAAGTAGGTGAGTACGACTGACAAATATTCATTGCGAAATGCCACCACCGTGAGATGGAGAAACGATCCCAGACAGCCATCTCTTCATAGAATCCCTAATGATACACGTTTTAATAGTTTTAATATCTTTAATAATCATCATATTGAATATGGTAATATTTACAATAGTTAGTACCAATATTATGAATAAAGCATGTGAATACACGTGTAATATATATATATATATATATATATATAGTTAAATACATCATTGCATAAACGGGAAAAATAAGAAAAAGAATCACGCACACACTCACACAAACACACACACACACACACACACACAAAAACAACACAAACACAAGCTCGTAACACCACCACCACCGCCACCAAGAACATCATCATCGACAGAAATAAGAGTTTCGAATTTGATGTGTAGATTAGTTGCTGTTGCTTGTATTGATCTGTTCTAGCTCAACTAAAATCATATCATTTCTAGTGTCTC
Source organism: Craspedacusta sowerbii (assembly GCA_003687565.2). Lineage (NCBI taxonomy): Eukaryota > Metazoa > Cnidaria > Hydrozoa > Limnomedusae > Olindiidae > Craspedacusta > Craspedacusta sowerbii. The sequence continues at coordinate 18,110 of QQSS02030334.1, read as the reverse complement.
ACTACCAAACAAGCGCTCAGACTTTCACGCGCTTAGAACCAGAGAGTTGCCTGAGGTTGCCACCAAGACTCCGAGATAAAATTGCCACGTCATCGTCTTAAGGGCACATAATGGCCTACGTCGAAACTGCCGTTTGCTTTAGACGGCTCATCTGCCTGAGAAGCGCCAAGACCATCCGGCTTGAGCGACGTAAGAATAAGGATATACAAGGGTGAGGCTGGCGGATCTCTTCCAAATTTCGACACAAGGAAAGGGTCTTTTTTAAGTAATCTCTAAAATCCCTTGAATTGATATGGGCGTGGCGTATGAAAACCAGATTTTGGCAAATTTCATAGACTCCCAAGGTTGGGTATTAAAATCCACATCAATAAGCATGCCATTTCAACGCGTAAGCGCTTCGATAGCTATGCTTTTTTAAAACAAGTTCTCTTGGGTTGTTGGCAAAAAAAGACCTTTGCATGCTTTAACACTGGAATGTACCCGTCATGCACACTATCCGTGGCTTACGAAAATGACAGAAACAGGGATAATCTCTTTCTTACTCCTCCTCAAGCTTAGGAATAACAGCAAGTACGACACTTGGAGTCTGATGAAAGCAGCGAGCCGGCTGAATGCAGGATTTTATGACAATAATATTTAATCCAAAGACAGGGCAGCATGAACGCAAAACCATGCAAGTCTCAACTCCAAACTGCCCCTTACTAACTCCTGGTTCAAGCCACGCAACTCGGCAAACGGAGACCGAGCCAGGAGACACTTGAACAACAGCTGAGACAAAAGTAAACACTCCGGACGGTCTCCGATATCCCAAAAATCAAATCGGCAGGGATAAAGAAAAACAACTGCTGAAGTTTTGAAAAGATAAAACTAGAGAGCCAAAAAACGTCTGTCTTGAAATAAAAAAATCAAAAAAAATCAAAAAAAAAGGCCGTCGGATTCAAGAGAGCAACTCCAAAGATTTTAGAGCACAAAAAATATTTGGCCAACTGACACAAGTCATTCAATTTAACCTCACATAATACGAATAAACGCACACGTGGTCTTGCCCACAGACAGGCGTGTCGACACTCAAAATACAACGCCAATTCAATTGCTTTATTCACGAACATTTCTCGAAAGGATAATCCGTAATTTCAAAGAAGATAGGAAATGACCCATGTAAGGTAACAAAAACACTCTTAGAGCACTCTTTTAAAAACATCGAATGCTGTAGACTATATCATAAGGCGGGAAGATGACGAAGTCGCTGGCGGCAAAAAGCTCTGCGCAAGTTTAAAACCCAACCGAAATCGAAGCCAATCCGAACTAGGATGACTAATCGTTTACATATCTGATCAATCAACCAATATTCATCAGTGAACAGTGCACATTTATCCATGAACCAAGCCTGGAAACCTTCAGATGGCCATGAAACACTGTTTTAAACCCATTCCCAACCAAGCAACCCCGCTCACCAATGATCTAACCCAATCGGTGACCCATCAGCGAGCCTGATACTCAGCCCTTAGCATGAAATATTCATCAAATCAAACAATTATAGGTATAGAGATGACTATCCATATAGATACACAGACAGAAATCAGGCAGACATAAAGCATACAAGCACGAAAATTAAATCAGCTATACAGATAGACAGACAAACAGACAGATAGACAGACAGACAGACAGACAGATAGACAGACAGCGGACACCGAAACAGACCGATGCTGACCAATCAGCATCTAGACAAACGCAAACATTCATGATTCTTTCCAGACCATAATCTTTAAAGATTAAATTACGGGTCCGGGGATCAGCATGAAAATCCTAGGAAACAAGGATTTCGTATTAGGTGATTTAGGGTAGGTGCCACAGCATAATAAATGCAATCAGACTTCTTATCTATTTGCAATTTGAAATTTGCAATTTCATTAAGAGAAATGCTGGAATGCCGGAGAGGCCATAGGAGAAAGGTTCCCAGACTGCATTATTAAAAATCCGTGATTCGGCAGAGATATCATGGGAATCTTTTAAATGAGTGCTCGTCTTATTTAAGCTTCCTCATCAGAGCACTGCCGCACAAAACTTGCCAACCCCCAGCCTTCTCACACACGCACGCACACACACACGCGCACACACACACACACACACACGCAAACACACAAACACACACACACACACACACACACACATACACACCCATTACAACAATCACGTTAATGAAAGTGCTCAGCAAAATAGAAATCATTGTACATCCGTTCAATGGAATAAACACCTTGACCATCAGGCAGCTGCGAGTTGCAATAGATACGGTTCATCGTCTACACATTTTGTCTGTTTATTCTCATCGCCATATTTTCAGATCGCAGATGTTCTCGGAGTACGTGCACCTCTACGCTCAAAAGAGCCCTCGAGATTGGAAACAATAACACGAAGCAGTCAAAAAATACTCGCAACTATCAAGTAGATTTTTTTATATACCGGACTCGCGTTTTCCATCATTTCGCTGCCAGCTCACGACCAAGACTTCAACACTAGTTGCGTCAACAAACAACACTAGATCTGCCTCCGTAGACCGTGGTGCGGTCTATAACATCCAAGTCTGAAAACATGCGTAGAACAGACGAGACATAGCACGTAGATAGCCATTGTGGTGACAGGCAACACTTGCCGTCCGGCTGCTTCGTGGCTACATATGACATAACCTTTTGCAAATGAATTACATACTTTACAGTCTTTTTCCACCAAAGCAGTGGTGAATGGGCAAGAGTCAATAAAGATTCCCTTTATGACATCATTTATGATTTATTATATGTCTAGTTTCATAATCCTCTAGTCACGCCAAATAACGTCTAGCTCATTAACGGATGGTAATCCATCAGCTAAGTGTGAGCGAACCAAGAAAGATCAAAACAGAATCGGCACCTTAATCACTAAATGACAGTAGGGGGTACGTTTTAAACATGCTGCGATATTGTTGAGGAAGTTCTCATGATTATAATTCTGCCGCTTCACATTAAGCAAGCAGATATTCAAACGATACGCTTGCAGATGGGAATATGCGCTTTGACACTCACAACCGATGTTCTTCTCGTTATAATCGCACTAAAATAGCTACAGCGAAATTGAATTTAAGTGCCCCAACGAGCTTCTTAAGCTTTGTACGATCTGGTCTACATAACATGGTCTCGCTAACATTAGCAACACTTCACCAGTCCCCATCGGCCCTGCCTCGAGCACCATGTGATAGAGCACCATTTCCAGCCTGAGAGGCAGCCCGCATTCAAAACACAGAGGCCTCCCCTACAACCGAACAAAATGCAAGAGCGCAGAGCACAACCGAGCTCGCATGTGCGCCCAACCCTCACCTGTCATGCTGGAAGATAGTACGTCGCGTTCTTCACAAAAGAAATGATAAGCTGAAACGCTGCTGGAAATAGGATATATTAGCCAGCTTTCTGCTCTATTCACCGACCATAAATGGCGAGCTTGTTAAAAATTAACACACAACTTTGAACGCTGTCACTGAAAACCTTTATTTCCGATAAAATTTATCTTCTATCTCCCCTCCTTCTCCCAAAAGAAAAAGCACTCGCAAAATACCTGAAAAGCAACGATTGAATACAGGATATTATATATTGATGATCAATGATGAAGTCGTACCTGTCGGGTTTTAGTTAGTGGAAAAATCTGCTCAAAAAAGGAGTTTAAGCGCGAAGGAAAGCTGCAAGAAAGTAATAAAACATTGTCTTATTTTCAAGAGCAACTTGAGTTTTAATTGTTCGAAAAACAACAATAGATCGAGCTTAAATGTGATAAAGAGAGTTACTTCTTCAGCGTCCTTGTGAATGCCTTGAGACTTAAACACTTCTGTAATAAATTCTAACTATAAGAAAATACTACTGTATACAAGGATGCTCTTGCATGGCTTTAAGCCTTGATGTAGGTTCGTCTTCAGCATCATGGAGAATTTAATGCCAGCTCCTATCCTCCAAAAGAAACCCGTTTTTCGTTAGAGAGTGCTTACTCAAAAATATTTTCGTGCTCAATAAAGGCTATTGTTTTTCTAATAAGCCAAGCCTGATTGCCCATGCCATATTCGTGATTCGTCAGTTCCGATAAGTTACTGAGTCAGTAAGAATAATATCCACTTAAGCTTTCCCTCCACAATTCTTTATGTTCTCTCATGCAAGACTGCAAAGCTGGATTTCGATCATGGAATGGGCATATGGTACCCACAAGGTACAGAGGTACCAGCTGCACGCGAGGCGCAAGATTCTGTGCTCCGTACGCAAAGTCAATCTAGATTTACATCTGATGCAAGGCAAGAATTACAAGAATGCCGGTATACCCAAAAAGTACCACAAGCACCTACATACATTGTTCTTATAATTCGTTTACTTGTCTTCATAATACGTCTAGCAAGAAAGCCTGGGTGAGCTCCTCAATACCGATCAGCATTGCTACGAGGAGCTCTCCCTCCGATATAGATATCCGTAATTTTTTGATTTTCTTTTATCTTATCTTTATGGGTAAAAATAAATTGAATCTTGAATCTTGAAAAAAAAAATAACTCAGAAGAATCAAAATACTACATTATGCTTAACATGTCATTCGGCTTTACCCGATAATTTCTTATCTACCCTGTTTCAGGTTTTGAAGGACATACCTCAGGACGCTCTCGTCTTGAGCTTGACCTTTGATACGTTGTGGTTAACCATTCACTACATGCCACCGCGGAATCAGCCTTGTACTGCATAGCCATGTAAGAACTATGTTACCAGATATCGCATTTCCGAATTCAAAAATCAGCTACAGAAATTCATGGATAGATATGGAGTTTCGTTTAAACGACGTTCAGATTAACAAGGCTTAGAGGTGCCTGACGTTTAGAGGGCGCGGCTTCGTAAACATACGAGCAACAAACTACAAAACAATCAGATCTTCGACCGGAGACTGACCTCTTCTTACTTGTTCAAAAAAGCGAACTTTTTAAAGGCCTTGCTTCCGAATTTACTTGCCAATCCCCATCCCCCTCACCCAGACGGGAAGTTCATCAAAGGGAATCGGAGTTTACAACGGTATATCCAGACTCGGGCAATGCGGGGCTGTCCGTTCGGATTGGACTTCGGTCTGAGGCACAACAGGAAGACGCTCCAGTTCACACACGGTCTCGCAAAATTTAAATCGTACAGCCGCTTCCTAAACGGAGACCTTAAGAAATCTTTAAAAAAAATATTCGACCGTACCTTTTCTTTGGATCATTCTTCCAATAAACGACCAAATACTGGCTTGCGTTACGACAACTGCATTACATCCCCTTAACAACTGCTACCCAAACAAAATTTCCACCAATAGAAACTAAGCCCCCATTAGCCTAAGCTATATCCAATATGAGGATCATCTCGCTACCGGTAGATTAGGACGATCAGCTTGTCAATGACCCATCACGCCATCAATCTGCACAAAAGCCACCTTTTCGACTAAAGATTTGGAAGTTAAAATTTTCAATTTCGCAAGATTTTTTTTTTTTTTTTTTTTTGCTGAATTCCCTGATCCAAACCTTCCTCACTGCAAAACTCAACAACCTTATCCGTGCGTACCCTATCAACAAACCGCAAGCGAAGTGAAAATCGTCGCGTCCTTGCAATAGTGCTCGCACGAAATTTCTGAGCGTTTCCTATAAAGAAAAAAACGAGCGACCCACAGAATCCAAACAAACCTGAGATTGGAGCCATTTTTATGTGTGGTTGTATCTGGACGATTCCTTCCTGCTTGAAAGTTTCGATCCCTGCACTAAACGACTTGGTTCTTGTAAGTGGCTTTCGCGCCGTTGGCTGCGGCACGAGCTCATCCGGCGAAACGCTACGCGGAGGAGTGAGTTGCCGAACGGGATTTAAGAGAGAAGTAGAAGAAGCGGGAATTCCGGAAGAGGAAAGCAAAAATCCGGGGTTGTACGGGCTCAGTAGGGGTTTCGGCGGATTGCTGGAGCGACGCCACGAACCATCGCCGGCACTGAAAGATTTTATGCGCTGATGACCCGCTGAAAGAAAAAAAATTCGAATTTCAAAAATTATAAGAAAACAAGACGAGGAAAAGATCCGCGTAGCCAAAAGCAAATCTTACATCCGCGATTGTTTCCTTAATTTTTAGTCTATAGTTGATCATACGCGAAGCGTCAAAATATGTATAAACCAAGCGACTCAAAATCTACCCAAGTCGAACGATCAAGTCAAATTGCTCCCAAATAGTTCATTGGCTAATTAAAATTCAGCCTTTTATCACAGGCATTGCATAGGACTTGAGCAAAATATACAAACAAGGCTCTAAGCCAATGAGGCCACCAACAATCAACGACTTCTCACTCGGAAAGGCAGCGCAAAAAGCTTACAAGACCTTGAGGTAGCACTAGAGCAAAACCGCATCAAGTCAATGAAATCATCACTGATATGCAATTGCACAACGGCTCACATGCGCACTTTAATTTTCCAGACGCATTTTAACCTAAGGTCCGAGCTGAGCCATTCATTTGCAACTCATGGAAGCATATACAAACAATATCGTCATACAAACAGCTGCACTTCATGGGCATTTCACAGTCGCGTGCAGCTTTGGACACATCCTGGCGACCACTTACTTGCACAGAAGCCTCTGAAGATTTCACAAGCACACTTTATTTTAAAATGGACTGAATAGGCCAAATACTAATGGCACCCTCTGCAAGAGCTACACGGACTGAGGTTAAGGAACAGGGATGTCATCCATGGCGAACAAACGGGAATTTACCCGGTCAACGCAACACAATACTGGTGCCAAATGATCAACGGCTGCGGGAAGATCAGCGGGCAAACGAATACGCTAAGTATTGTACTTGAGGAACAAGACACCAAGCATGAGCAAAGTCAACAAAAGCAATAAAAATAACAAGAACAACAATAATAACACTAATAACAACAAAAATTACAAAATCAACAACAGCCATAACAAAAAGAAAATCAACAACGACAACAACAATAGCAACAACAACAAATACAACAATAACCGTATTTCTTCACCTTGTGGTTATCAAATGCAGTTTCTATGCTAAACCATCAAAGAAAAAAAACACACACAAGACACACTTTAATGCAACACAATAGTAACAAGGCACACTCGAAGTTGGCTACAAATTCAATATGATCAGTAGTAATAAAAAGGCAACCAAAGCCTGAGAAATCCACCTGAAAAAAAACCTGATTTGAAGAACATCCAGCAGGCCAGACCCTCTAAAAAAACTACAGAGCGTGCTCATAGAAATACTCACATGGGCTGCAATAACAACAGAGCGAGACATCAACGCACAGCTGAACTCAGGTGGACCTAAGCCACCGGCAGATGTTCATATGTCACATATCTTGCTAACAAATGCATAAACCACAGAATGTGCACGGCCACATCGACCACACATGAAGAGCGGAAATTTTACCTTGCATATCTTCTCTCTGAAAAGTTGATGGCCTTGCTCTAGTGGTAGGAGTTTTCGGCCGACTAGCACTTTGAGGCGATTTAAAAGGAACTTCAAATTTCCCTTTCGCACTGGGTGATGCATCAAACAAGGTCGCATATTCTGTATTCTTGGCGCCAAGGTTTAATGACAAATTCAAAGAGCGGAAGCTTGAGTTTAAGGAAGAATTTAGAGGAGGGTTGAAAGCTTCTGGCTTGAAGTCAACTGATGAGAAGCGACGGCCGAAGCGCGGGATTTTAGAAGCAAGTTGACTATCTCGCACGCATCCGGACAAGGATGCGACATCTAAATTCAAGCAAGGATTATTCAAGTCAGAATGCAGCACTGCGCACCTTCATCATCCAGATGCCCAGCTTTAAACATGGCACTTAACATTTAATAGCACCAAAAGTTTTCGAAAATCCATCAACAATTTTTAATGCAAGCGTTACGCCATTTAAATGAGAAAACGCAATGCATGTGATCGTTATTCATGTGAGAATTTTTATCTTGCATTTGAAAATAAAAAATGTAGGATCAAAGGGCATAGACCGTACCATCTTTTAAGCTTTCCAATCACTAGATAATACCCACGTACAAAATAGGTATCCTAAGCATTCACACATCAAGCGAGAGCTTGAAAACCGACAGCACATTCCATCTTTCTCAATTATTAATAATTAGCAGCAAATAATTAGCTGCATGAAACCACGCAAGCAGCAAACTTTTGAATGCCAATTCTTCACTGCTCGCATAGCTTTGCTGACTGGTCGGAACATCCACAGGCACAAAAGTTTCACGCAACCGACTTGATCAATAACGACAGTCGCGAAGAAAGTAGCTTTCCTGAGCATATACTTATGTTCGTGCATAGAAAAGGATTTTTTTTTACGATGAAAATTTAGGAGATTTGAGGAACATATTCCATGACCGTGCTTAAGACAAAGCAGCAGCACTACATAACAGTTACATAATGTATAGCACACACACACACACACACACACACACACACACACACACACACACACACACACACACACACACACACACACACATCACGCCAATTGAGCCATTACAAAGTTCCACCAACAGGACCTCTTGTTCTACAAGCACAAGAAAATGACAAATTAATGGAAGCTGAGATGCGGTGGTGTGAGATCTATGTAAGGAAGACAAACACTGTACTTTCCCCAATACTTCAAGCGAAAGTTCGATGACTAAAGGGCGAAAGATCCAAAATATCGCCATGCCGTTTGCGTCTACCTCACCAATTTTATCCTTCCCAAAACGCACCTCCCCTCGGTGCATGGGTCGTCAACTTGCAGGGTGCTGCACTAACTCACCAGAGCCAAGGCATAGCCACCTAGATGACTACACAGACGTTATGCACTGCAGCAGTTCGTTGCGTCATTCCCCCACCAATGCGCTCCAACACAACGACAACAACAACAACAAAAAGAACAACCACAGCAACAGCACCAGCAACAGCAGCAACAGCAACAGCAACAACAACAACAGCAACAACAACAACAACAACAACAACAGCCATCGCAACAACAGCAACAACATCAGCATCGCCAAGAACAGCAGCTAGCTGCCACGGAGGGCCACGTGTCGGTTCAGCGAAGCAGTGCATCCACTAATTTTCTTGATGATGGAAACACTGGCAGACAAATGCTTGGCTTGGAAATCATGCTTCTAATTGTCGCCCTCAAGCTTATTGTAGTGCCACATAACTTTCTTAAATCTTGCCGTCCCTCAAGTCTGAGTGGACAAGTTTGCTTGCAAAGAACTTATTCCGTAAATCCGTAAACTGGAACGACAAAATAAAACAGGTCTTCGTCGTGAAACTAACTAATGGGTGTTTAAAAATTTACTACCGAATTATAAAAAGCGTTCAGCTTACACTTCGATATGGTGCTTCATGGAAAGGCCAGTGGTCTCCTAGAAGAACCATGCCCTAATTCCATGTGCATCTGGACTAGATCGAGACCACCTGTTATCTGTATTGATTCTTCTGTTTTGGAACTTCTATTCTTATATTTTGGAACTTCTATTTTGGAGCTTCTAGATTCTTCTATTTTGGAACGTACCTTATATGATGTGACGAATCTACTTTCAAATACAATATAATAGAAAACTCACTAAAAAAATCTGCCCCTTTGCAGAGACAAATAGTGAATTTACTGGACGTTTTCCAGTATAAATGGGAAGCAAAATTTGAGCAAAAGGTATCCTACTTAAGGATGTAGAAATCAAGTGCCTGTGGAAGTTACGACTTGGGAGATTGGCAAAAAGGTCTAAGGTGTCAAGTTTTCCCCTGTAGAGCAAGCAAAAGCACTTGAACCAAACTCTAAATCCATTTGCTTATGCCATAGTTAAGTGTCTTCACCTTTCTGATTCCTTAGTAAGATGGTTTATGGTCTGCTGGTAAGATAGTTTTCAGAGGTTATTTAGAGACTTGCAGAGATTTTCCTTTAAATTGTAGTGCATAAAAACCGTCAGAGATTGCATTTCTCAATAGGCTTAGAACAAGCTTCATCTACATTACGACATTGTGTTGCTGCCAGCCGAGTTGTCATCTTAGTTGGGGCTGCCACAAAGCTACTCTTGGTTTCCTTTTTGTGACCTTTGCTATATCGAGAAGATTCCAAATCACTCTTTGCTTTATTAGCACTTGCTGTGACGCTGCTTCCACAAATAGATGATATTCCTACAGTCGCAATGGGCAACAACGACTTCCTACTTGCCATAAAATTTTTCCAGGGGCGAAAATCGTGTAACCTTTAGCAACTTATTTCTAACTTGTCTCAAAAAAAAAATCGAGATGCTCTTGTTGTGCAGAGAAGAAATGCCAAGATGCGAAGTATGCAGCTGCTACTGCGTGACACAAGCGACTATAGAAATCATACCCTCCACTGACGACTGATGATGGCGTTGGAACATGTAACCGTCAAGGCGACTTGAGAGAAACTGTATTTAAAGGCGTAGTAGCATCAGGCCTGTCGGGAAGGCAAATCTTAATAAGAACTTCGGGAAAAACTGACAAGTGTCTCGCTGATATGCGTGAAGTGGTTGTAGGAAAAAGTCAGGGTACCAACATGCCGCTTGTTGGCTTAGCCGCAAGGACGGGAAAGGAACATCTCAGGGATACAAGATGTAGACAGTTTTGCTTTCAATGCGAAAGCCTAGGATTTCAGCTTGTCAGTCCCCGGAAGGATTTTATTAAATTCTGTCATCTTTTTTAAACTTTGTTTAAAAAAAAAAAGGTTTTAAGTCAATAAGCCTTCTGTAACAACACTAGTTTAAAACGTTTCCTATCAGTTTCAAAAACATTGTCTGTTGGTAGCAGCATTCACGATGCGCCACCTAATGCGTGACACTTTTCGGAACGAATGTTGCAGCCGCCTCGGAGAGCAGACCACTAAAGATCCCCCGACGTAGACTGCTACTCACTTCTGCACATGTTGCACGCAAGCATGTTGAAGTGCTTAGCCGGTTTTCGCTTACTGAGAGGAGGTCCAAGGCACAGGTGGAAGGGTTCATTATGGAGTGAAGGGGGATGGTATGCGTAGTCGAGGTGACCTCAATCAACCGTTAATCTCAAAGGCGACTTCACGACGAAAGTAATTAGACTGGAAGGAAAAGCTAATCTTACACCATGAGTCCTCTGACTCTGAGAGTGTCCGCAGAAAGCGCTTTCCAAATGAAGGAATTTTCCTCTCACACCTTCGTTTGGCATGCTACTTCATCTAGCACTTCAGTCCAGAAGACTTCGAAACTCCGGTTCTAAATTTTGTTTCAAACACTCGACTAAGTTTAATCAAGATATGACTTGAAACCACGATGATCAGTTCTCCTATGGAAGTTCACAGGGGTTTATTGCGACCTTCCTCAACTCTGGTTTCAACCGCCAGCACAGCAGAAGGACCAGTTTAAGAATATGTGAAGCATTTTTAGGCGGTCTTGATCTTGCGTCCAACAGAGGACAAATAATTGAGCCGATTTGAGAGGACGGAAGAATCGGGGAAAGGTAACTGATTATTTCAAAACTAAGTACTTAAAAAGCTGTTGCCATTAGCGACAACAGATTAAAAGCATTGCAGTCTTATTCAATAAAGGAATTCCTTAAAGTATTTTTTTTAACACGAACGAATAGTGTACTAACGGAAGAACATTTTAAATAATGATAATAATAATATATGATAATAGCTTACAGTTGAATCAGATGCCATACGTTCGGACTATTCCATCGGAAGAAAAACTAAAATACTCTCATTGAGATTCTTATCCAAACATGTGAAACGATACTGCCAAAACTTACTAACTAAAAATCCTTACTAACCGCAAATACTTGCTGAGTTCAAACTCACAATGGAAGGCTTTAAAAAACGAACCAAATGATGCCTTATGGATTTGCCTGGGCCAGAAACAAGTTCAGATATTCTCTAAGGCTTTATATGGTACGAGAGTAAAAGCACTATGATAGGAATTCTGAAGAAATTCAAGCACAGTTTTATGGTCACTAAGCACGTCTTGCAAGCTTTGAAGCACAGGTACTCTTATGTCAAAAAATGTACACCGCATTTAAATGCACGGCAACAGAACTCACGTCACGCAGGAGAGACATGGCAATCTTCTATTACAGATTTTTTTTGAATTAGCGAATTTCACAGGACTTCTAAACGGCTGCGAAAAGCTCATGTAATGACTGAGAGCAGAAATCAGGGGAAAAATCTAACCGATACTTGAAGTCGCTCCGACTGCTGTGAGTCCCTCCTCCATTGTTGCTGTGACATCCTCTGTCATTCTGGCAGATCTACAGTATCCTATTGATTTGTCTTTTGATGGAAGAACGGTCCATCTGTTCGGAAAGCCCCAGGAGCGATGTGCACATAGAGGCAAGTCTGCCCAAGGGGTAGCTCATCTTCAAGGATAGCTCTCTATAAGAAAAAAGATTAGCTTAAATCCACACTGAAACGTCAAAGCATGCGCACTTTAGTTCAGCTCTAACGTTCCTGCAACGACAAAAAGGGGAAAAGGGGTCGTTTTCTAGAACATTCTGGATTAGTACAAATGAGGCATTCCCAAGCTTAAAATTGCCAGCGAAACTCTACTTAAACACGGAAATCCGCTTCACACTGCTTTCTTTCAATGTTGCTGCTACAAAGTTAAAATCTCATTGATGTTCAATGCAGATGAATAATTTATGCAAAGCGCCAATGTCGACTTATTAATGCTCACTTAAAACATTGATACTCGGTGAATATCAAACCTTATCGCCGATTCGTAAGTAAGTCAACTTCGTAAGTGGTTGTCTTGGTGACGTTGCTTCGTGGTTAACCACCACTCTGCTTTCATGCAAGCAACAGATCAGCGAACTGTGCAAAAGGCGAGCAAATTCCTGTCTGCCATGTCCATCATCTACATTTGTTTTCAGAAATCAGGAAGAGGTGCGTCCCCGCACCCAGAGAGAGGCAGAAAGACTAGAGAAGGAACATGCCTGTATGTCATCATCGTTTCAAAACCTTAAGGCCCATCAGGGATCGTATTGACTGTTTAAAAAAAAACTGCAAGAACCTACTTAAATATAACGGTTGGATTTTCAGGGCGGCTCCTACCCTTAAAATATGTGAGCAAAAGTATGAGCAAATGAGTGTTAGCCTATCATGAACAGTAGTTTGCACAAACAACTTAGGCAGTTTGCAGTAAACTTCACTCGCTATAATAATTTGTAGTAAACTACACCCATAAACTACACCTATAATAATTTGTAGTAAACTACACTCACCATAATAATTTGTAGTTAAATACATTCGCTACAGTAGCTTGTAGTTAACTACACTCGCTACAGTAGCTTGTAGTTAACTTCACTCGCTAATGTAGCTCGTAGTAAGCCACATTCGGACCCGACGTGGGGAAATTCTACCCAGCCATCGACCCTGTCTACGGACTCAGCAAGAATGCAATTCACTCGATGAGATCAAGAGACGTCAGTAAGCTTTTTGAATATCTCGACGGAATTCTGGCGAGCTGGTCGAACATCTCAAAGAGTTTCTAAGCGTTTACCTCTGCTGGCATTATTTCATGACATCGACTTCCTCCTGCCTTCCATGAAAGCTAAGCTTTGTATAAAAAGTAACAAAGAAATCGTGATCGTGCTCCAGCGGAAGTATTCCTGTGCGATAGCTTCTTTCTGAGCCAGCGTGTTCGCACGCTCATCACGAAGATGTGGAGTAACCGAACAATTCGGCAACAGTGGAAAGATGCTAACATGTGTACCATAACTAAGCGCAACTGTGACCGCAACCTTCGTGGGAACAGCCGTGGCATCCACCTACTTTCTGTTCCCGAACCCCCTTCCCCGTCCTGGCCCGCGTTGTCGGCGTGGGACGCCAGAATCTCAATGTGGGTTTAATCAAGGTAGCAGTATTCTTTGTTGCAAAATCAATGCAATGAGCAATACAAGAACCTCCCCTTGCTCGTCTCGACATCACCAAAGCTTTTGATTTTAGAGCAACCCTGATATACTTGCAGGCTCGTGCAGTCGCGAAGGGCTGATAATGAAGGGAAAGAAAAGGAAGTTTTTTCCATTGTCCATTCACACTTTACACACCTCGGCAGAACACTGTCCGACTGATGCAACATAAACATCGAAGTCGAAAACTGCTTCGTAGACTCTCCCACAGGGCTTTCCTGAATCGTAGCCTTTAGATGCAATGGTTGCTATGCATACGCCTGCATGCATCTTCACTGTGCTATGCGGGTGTTTGATATGAACCCCATACCGTCGCCGCCAAGGTCCCTGAGTCGTTCCGTGCTCGCTGCTGGCAAAGCATCATGGCTCTTCTGTGGCGGCACAGGTTTACTCTAAAAGAAATTTAATAAGGCTGGAATACGTACTGCAGAGTGCCTGATTTTTGAAAGGCAAACTTCGCTGAGTCGGCCATGTCTTAAGAATACCTGCCTCGGGGTTGCTTGGAAGAGATCGACTTGCCGCCCAATTAAGCGGTATGCTGACTACATCACAGGCGCCTTGCTTAAGTTCAATCTCAAACCATACGTACTTGAGAGCATATAAGTGATAGAAATTTATGGAGAACTTTGTGCAGGGTCTCTGTTGCACACTAAATTGGGGAATGAGTAATCAATGCAGGAAAACATCTTGACAAGCGTCAAGCTGCTGGTCAAAAAAACAAAAGCTGGCCCGCAGTGCCCGCACCAAGCTATAGTTTGTACATCAGAGTTTGGTCTACGAAGTCCTCCATTGTCTATGACTCATTTTTGCTGTGTCATGCAAGTACTATTATTCTATGTAGCAGCTCTTTTCTTTACGCGCAGTGCACAAGCATGGTGTACTTCCGTTTGCCAATTATAGGCAGACTTAATGTGGGCTCTTCTCTTCCGATTGGCTATGCCACGAAGGCTCCTCTTTCCCATTCAGCTTTTTTAGATTGTATTTTGGTATGTATTTATGAACAATTTTAGTTAATAGAAAATATATTTCTTGAATGTTGAATTTTGAATTTTGAATCTTGGCCCCACTTAACTTTAAATACTCAACGGAAGGAAAGTTGCAACTTCTTCGGCTTATTCGACGGACTTCACAATGGAAATGGAAGATTGCAAAACTAATGCCTACGAAGTAACATTTTATTTTCGGACATTTATGCTAACAACACTGCCATCTGCAGTGCGTAGGCATCTATATCTAATAGAAGATTTTCAGTTATAAAAAGGCACAAATTTTTATATACTTTATTGTGCAAAATAACTCGAAATCAAAAATGGAATGCAAGTTGAGTAAATGCGCACAACCACGAAGTCATCAATAGCTCTCAAATACTCGATGAACTTGCACAAATTGGTGAAAGCAGGCATGAACCTTTGGTATTGGTATCGCAAATAAATGAACAGCAGAATAATGTTGAGGACTTGGATCACCATTGATCGTCGTTCGGCTGCTCAACATGTCGTTTTTGTTTTTAGAAAACATGGCCACCAGGCCACCAGCGCGAAGTGTCCTGTGTTCTTCAACTGATTGGCTAAAGGAAAGAGCCTGTTCCCACAAACCCAAGTGAAATCTTTCCCGGGCAATAAAATTGGCATATCATCCATCGCAAGTAGCATCTCAGAAAACTTTATTACGGCTTGCATAATTGTTCCTCGTTAGACCTTAAGGAGGTGTTTCTATTCACCTTTTGAACTATGACAATAAAAGTAAAAGAAACGGCTTCTCAGAAAACATGAGTTGCAGTATTTTCCAGCACAAATTCTCCAACCTTCTGGAGTAAAGCTTTGCTTCCAAATGATTATTGATAATATATTTACAAATTTTTTATTTTCTCATTTAAATGTAGCTATTCGCCATCGAAAATACTTCAAACATAGGATAATACACTTTGCAATGCATACAGATGAGAAAATTGCTGTTTGTCGAGTTTACTTGCTTCCGAACATGGATCCCCTAGAAAACCGTGGGTCTTTTCATGGGGCACCATTAGCTCAGTTAATACTCTATGTGGACTTTTCTTTTGAGGCTTCACATGATCATTGCTTACAGAGTAGACATGAATTTTAGATATAAAAATTAAGAGGCAACGGTGGCTTCGGCAGTTTACCTGAGGTGGCCTGCTATTGCTTCTTCTAAATAACATGAGTGGTGTTTCCCGTCAATTCTAAGCAGCAGAAGAACGTTCAGGTTTTCGAGCATTGCTTAACTGCCAATTGCTTTGAGGGCAACATAAGAAATTTTGAGTTGCCTTCAATAAATGTTGATTTTGACATGAGAACAACGTAAACGAATGAGAATTTTCAACAAAACTAATAATGCAAGCATCTTCAGGTTTTCAATATAGTTATGTTAGATGTGATGACTCCAGAAATCTTTTGGTCTCCTTTTTGAATGTGTCTACTGTTTTGCTTTCTTTAGACTTGTTGCTTCCAAAACGATTCCAGACGTAAGGCCCAAGAAAGAAAGTTGGCTTTCTGTTTGTAACCTACGCCAATGACGTCACGGCCGGCGCGCCGAGCTGCGCCAAGCAGGAGATGACCTCCCTGAATGGCAACTTGTCATTGAAAGACGAAACCCTTTGAACATTAAATAACTTCATGAACCGACGACCACATTCATGATGGGCCTGATCACGCCGGGGGAGGATCTTAGATGCATCCGACCTTGACATAACGTGTTTAGGCTAAGCACCAAGGTTGCAACAGGAACGCGGCAAAAAAATGTATACGTGTCCAAATAAATTTTTAGCAAATGTGGAGACCAACAGTTACGCCTGACAAGATTCTTGACGTTTAATCAGAGGCGCGATTAAATTTCCCTTTAAAGTCAACTTCAAATATGACAAAAACGTCGTAGCAAAAACTATTCACATCAATAGCTTGCATCTAACTTGATATTTTTGCCGTGTGAGTAAGTTTGGTGTAACTTTAATATTCTGAAGTAACACAGATTTTATTATGTCAAACAATGAAATATAAGAAATACACACGTACAATACAAATACAGCAAGGAAAGCTTAACAGAAATTTGAAACCATACACACAGCATAAAGTCAAGAAAGTTTCAAAAATTCTGGCCAATCCAAGAAAAAATTAAATGAATTCACAAAGAAAGGCTATGTCTGGAACTGCTTATGTCTAAACAAATATATTTCTCCAGATTATTTCTCAATTCCGTAAAAAAATGCGGTAGGTTTACGTGACCTATTTACACACGTTTGCACAGTGTCATCTGCAGAAGGCCTATCAGCCAAGTCATCCATGCTAAAGAACTTTATCCATGTATAATGATATTTCTATGATAATACACAGTGTCTTGGCTTTTGCCTAAAATTGGACGCGCATTATACTGAGATTACAAAATTCTCTTCCAGAAACTTCGAAAAGCAACGTTTTAATGCAGATAAAAGGGAAAAGTCATTATTGCCTCGAAAAAAGGAAGCCATCTTGCACTAAATTTAAAATATTAGCTCCGATGGGTTAACGCAAAGCATCCACGTTGCTGCGAAATAAAACAAAAGCATGGCGGCATACGGTAGAAGAAATGACTGAATAATATAACGTCAACACCGTGCGTCGACGAATTATTCTAATGTTATTGTAAAGCAGCCGAGGTTCCATATTAAGGCTGTGTACTTTTGCATACCATAGAATACGTTAACCACGAGAGAACATTAAAAAATATCGCGTTGTACGACTAGATTGTGCTGTTGTTGGAATCTATGCATGGTACAAGAAGTGGGTCTCTAGAGATTTCAAAGTATGAAGCCGCTCTTTGATCGCAGTAAGGTCAAGTCGCATTGTCAGCCCAGGCGTCAGCTGTCAACCAGTTCTTTCAACTGAATCTGTAACTAAAAGAATAGTGCGAGACAGGTCAATCGCAGTCCAACGAGGAAGATTCTGCAGGTAGCTGAGTGCCTCTGATACGGCACGCTCTGGAATCACCCATTGTTGTGCTATGTTAATAATTCAACAGCAGCACCTGGAGATGCCGCAACAAATGCCAGTCTTAGTGACGGAACGAGTGCCAGCCACTTTCACGGGCACATCATAGCTGCGTTCAAAAATGAGACAAAAAAATTCCTTCTGAAGACACAACTTCCAACATAAAACCTTTAGAATTTCAGAAACATTA
>QQSS02030223.1:0-18973 GCA_003687565.2 Craspedacusta sowerbii | reverse complement strand
TATATATATATATATACCGTTGGAAAAGCCAAACTCGTTATAACAAAGCCTAACTATATAACTACATAACCATAAAAAAGTTATGAAGTGACACCAATAGTGAATGAACACCCTATGCATATGTGAGATTTCCTGAGTCGCTAGAATGAATAAGTAGATTTAACTATTTGTCAGAAACATTCACCAGTCGGTAGAATACCCTTAGTTCGTTTGGTTCAACATGTTGGTCTTAAGTCCCTAAGAGTACATTAACACATGTTGGTCTTGGAGTGGGGTGCCCCATGCGCGAAGATCGTACTAGGACCGTGACTCATCCGGTGAGACAAGCATGTACATAATGTACGCCGATGTCCCTGAACGTGCCTGACGGGACTGGCACTCATTCTAACCTACCAAGAATCTATCTTCTTCCTCGGTGTAGTTTTTCCCTTTGTTAGTTCCATACTGAATTCGAAGCTGGTGAAATGGTGACTTGTAGCGCGCCATCTAAAATTCAAAAAATAATGCTCTATCTCCAAGTAATCCTAGGGATTCAATCAAATCAGGGTCATTGGTTGACGGGCATACCTGGAGATATTTGCACACATTCTTGGAGAATTCTTATACAAATGCACACACCATGGGATACCACGAGGCTTTCAGAATCGTGGTCAATGGTATAAGCACCTAAACAACTCTTCTAACAACAACTACAAACGAATACAGAACAAAACTTTGGAAAAGCCCTCAGAAATGCAGCGGTTCGAGCTAGAAAGTTACTGCTGCTTAATGTAGATTACTTATTCGTACAGTTTCATTCATTGAACTACTGAACGCTAGAAAGGAGCAACGAACATCAGAACACAAGAGAAAATCAGTATTACAAATACATCAGAGCTGAAGCAATGCGCCAAAAACCCCAACCGAGCCTGAACGTATCCCCGAAAAGACATAATAAATTTGCAGCAAGTAAATTTGAGCCCATAAACAATACCTTGGCGTCCATAGCTTCCTTTATGCCTAGCCTTCTTTGTATCTTAGCTTCGCCGCGCTCGATCTGTGCCATGATTTTATCGATGTCGGTGAGCTCATTGCATCGATCCCAAAAGGTAGCAGCGTACTTTTTCACCTAACCATGATCGACAAAACGCAGCCGTGTAACGAACAGGCTAGCAACTTTCAGTTTTAACGAAACTATGATATTCGCTTCGAATAGCAAAATTACCGCGGTCTTAAACTTCGGTTACAACCGCACAGCTCACAAACATCGAAGTCTTTCGTGCACACACGCACGCACGCACACTATACGAGCATAAATACGAAGCGCTAACTACAAAATGCTTCTGAGTCATTAGCAACGTTGAACTACACAAAACTCGCACGAATATCCATTCACATACAAACGGAATTCTTGACACAGGAATTTTTCACGGGAAGGAGAAGTATAAGTGTGAAAATACCTCGTCCGGAGTTTTGCCTTCAACCTCTTTACTGATTGCTTCCATGTCGTCACGACCGTATTTTTCACATGCTTTAATAAACTGATTGAAATCACGCTTGTTCCAGACCGTGAATCCCTAATGCAAGACAAAAGAGACAAGCGAAAGCGTCCGTTTATGGCCGATACGGACGCGTAACATCGGACAACTGAGATCAGGAAAAGCAATAGGTTTCAAGAAGGAGTACACACATGCAGGTACACACCAACACACACACACACACACACATCCGAGCACCCAAATACACAAGCACACACACACGAACACCTAAACATACATAACCACGTACAAACATACCTGCTTCAAAAGCTCGTCCTTTTCTTGAGATTCATCCTCAGTAAGTGGCTGCGCAGTATCGATTCTTGCTTGTTCCTCCTTCTGCACGCGCTTCCCTTCATCGTCAGCCAGATCATAGTCGCGCGGAACCTAATGGAACAGGAATTAAAAACCTGAGCTCTACATAAACTTTAACAAATCGGCAACAAATATCATGGTGCAAGGTCGCGTCTAAAAAATATAATCACGATTTAATCGCCAAAGTGAATTTCTTCCCGGCTTCCTACCTACGTAGCTTCCAACCGCAGATCACAAGTTACCATACAAATAGGAAGCACTCAAAATATAAAATAAAAATATAAGTCTTACCTTGTACCCGATCGTGTTTCTAAACCAATAGATCTCCTTGTCCAGCAGCTCGAAGAGACGGGGTGGGAAGAATTGGAAGTCCTGGACATTCGGTTGTTTTGGAGGTCGAGGGGCTTTCGGCGCCTTTGGTTCATTAACTCGCAGCAGCTCCTTGAAATAAGTGTCAACGGCGTAGTTCGCCTTGCGCTCCCTTTTCGGTGGTTCAATCCAATGGGTGAGCTGTTGGTGAGCGTCGCGGAAGTCCTGCCCTTCGAACTGATAAATGCTTTCGGTAGGAGCGTCGATAGTGAACGAGCGCAGCTTGCTTTCGCCCATTTCGGCCATTTTCTTGTTGCTTTCTTCAGTCTATACACAAAGCCGCACTAAAACTAACACTATCTCTCTAACTCGAAAAAACTGCAAAAATGTATACTCATAATCGCAAAATACTGCCTATTGAAGCCACTCCTTAAACGTGGCATCTTGGCTTTACAGGCAACAAAAAAATTCACGACGAAAACAAAACAAGGTAGGGGTGCCAATTTCAGCATTACATCAGAAACCTTCCTAGAACGCGGGGACAGAAAACTAGAGAGCGAATAGCTTTTACGCTACGTAATGTTCAGAGCATAACCCATGATATGATACATGATACTTCATTATACGGGTACGTCATCGAGAACTCTAACTCTAAGTGGAAAATTACATTCCAGGTTGAGATCAAGAATTCCGCCCGTCTACACATGGTCGCAGGGCGTAAGACCTAGTTGGCACAAGTAATATAAAGCAAGACATCAGCTAGCACAGGACACAGCGGACACATTCAGTACTCAACACTACGCAAGCAGGCGCTATGCAAAGGGAGGTCAACTCTCACCAATTTTTCTCCCCTGGCCAGAATGGTTTCTATATCATCGCCACTTATTGTTGCGTCCTTGCCGGCAAATACCTGGTCAGCACCGTGACGGATCATATGCAACATGTCATCCTTCGACACCTTCATAGTGGCATCAACGAGACGTCCTGGAAAAACGATCCAAGATAGACGCACAAATACTACGCACAATAAAAACGCCATTAATATTA
Organism: Craspedacusta sowerbii; assembly: GCA_003687565.2. NCBI lineage: Eukaryota > Metazoa > Cnidaria > Hydrozoa > Limnomedusae > Olindiidae > Craspedacusta > Craspedacusta sowerbii. The sequence continues at coordinate 15,785 of QQSS02030223.1, read as the reverse complement.
CACCTTAAAGACAGGCACCCAATTTGAATTTACACAATCGACATAGATGAAGAACCGCAGACATTGAATAAAAAAAATTCCATCGCCCGCTCGAGAAAGGCTTTAGCCACTAACCTTGCTGAATGACCAGAGCATCGAGCTGAAGCTTCATTTCGGCGCGCTCAATAACACGCTCCTCTACAGTGTGCTCTGTGATGAACTTGAACACACGAACTTGCTTCTTCTGACCGATGCGATGAGCTCGATCCTAGAGAAAAATATCGGGAGAGAACTAAGCATGCATTACAATAAATGCATAGACGGCATAGGAATTTTTCAATACTAGTTTAAAATGCTACGTTAGGAGTGAGGCTCCTTTTCGAGCGGCATGGAAGTTTGACATAGAAATCATTGGCCAAAAGAAGTGCCCTCTACATGGCCATTTTGTTTAGTCATGTATACTTCTTGCTTTTATTTATTTGCTTATTTATTATTCAATCAGACGCCGAGAACTTGCTTAAACGTTTACATAACGTGGTTACTGTTACCGCTAACAATTGGACGCGCTATGCTGACAACGCTGCCCCAAAAATACAAACAATTATTAAGCAAATCCGACAGCAGAATTTGAGTAGATCTAGCCTCATTAGACGCGAAGTTATTCTCATGCTTACGGCCGATCAGGCCATATTGAGCTACTACGTCCACAAACAAAAAAAAGGACCAATACAAGAAATATCAAAGAAGGAGCAAAATCAAGGAAACGAAGTTACACACCACCGCTTGAAGGTCTACTTGAGGATTCCAGTCATTATCATACATTATGACAACATCAGCAGTAGCCAAGTTGATTCCCAAACCTCCAGCGCGCGTGCTCAGCATAAACAGAAACTTATCACTACCAGGGTAGTTGAAGTCATTGATTTGTGCCGTTCGCTCTTCGTGGGCTGTGGAGCCATCAAGGCGGCAGTACTGAAACCCGCGCCACATGCAGTAGTCTTCCAGGATGTCCAACAAGCGCGTCATCTGGCTGAAGATGAGCACGCGGGAGCCTTGCTCTTTGAGCCTAGTCAGAAGCTTATCTAGCACGACCATTTTGCCAGAGTTTTCGACGAGATGCACGTCCGTCGTGTAAGGCGGGCCTAAATATCGGAATCACCATAGGAATTCAGAGCTCAGGAATAATCCTCAAAACTCAACAAGGGAAAGCAAGAGCACCCCGCAGTTACAAAAAAAAAAAAGAAGACGCATGGCGCAAATACCACGGGAGCTTCACCGCCCACGGAGCAACGGGACAAACCGATCGCTACAGCGCTGAAAGTGTGATGAAGTGCTGAAGGCAATAATCGAGAAAAGCATGAACAAAACCAAACCTGGCTCTGCGCCGTCAAATAAATACGGATGGTTGCAGCACTTCCTCAGCTGCATGAGAATGTTCAGCAATCTCATTCTGTCCACTTTTCCGGCACCATTTACAATATCGATGTCCTTCATCAGGATCTTGGTGTACCACTGACGCTGCATGGCACTGAGACCAACAAAAATTTTGGTCTCCTTTTTCGGAAGAAGAGCTTTTTCAACTTCTCGCTTGAGGCGCCTGAGCAAGAAGGGCCTTAAGACCTTGAAGACAAATAAACAAGCAGCGTCACAAGAGAATAACATATACGTTGAACCTTACAACCACGAAATATGAAAAAAAAAACACTGTTAGGGACATGAGAATGCAGACGATCGAGTTCAGAAGCAAGCAACGGAAAGCGACTACTCGAAAAAAAACCGTACAACGCAAAAACACGCAAAGAAGTAAAAATGCCGCTATAAAAACTTTTGAAAAAAAACTCCATAGACACTCTGAATTCATGTAAATTGCCTATATAAAAGAAGTTACCTCCAAAAAGGAACCGTGAATTTGGTTTACTTCTCATCGACATGAGATATAACCAAGAAAAAGTGTAAGGAGACTGCTGATAATACGAACAAGGGCATTTAAAGCCTTACCAATGCGAGAGCGAAAAATGCATGGCAAACAAACTCCCCATCAAACACACACTTTACTTCTTTACCACAACTGAGAAACTTATTTAACACATAGCGATCCCACTAGGTGTAGCGGAACTTTCCCTAGGACAGGCATACCATGGGAATGATTTCTATACTTACTGCATGAAGCCTTTCTATAATCTTGCTTTCCTCAGCCAGATTTTGTGCATTAAACCATGAATCAAAATCCTATAATAAATCACATCGCAATGTACTTAACAGCTACTGGTAAGACCGAGCGAGGACAACAAGCTACAAGATATAAACAAGATATAATACAAATAATGACAAAGACGAGCGTTACATTCCATGAAAGGCAGGGAAAATTTATTCTAGTAAATATCCGTGTATGGGGACCTGAAAAAAACAAACCTGAAACTAAAACATCCGGATTGTATGAGATCATGAAGTACCTGAGTGCTAAGAACACGACGAGCAGAACTAAGCGCAGCTGTGACAAAGTTGCAGATGGCAAATAGATGGCAGATGGCAGTTGCAGCTGTGACAAGGTTGCTGATGGCAAAATCAGCCAAGTCCCAAATGATTGTGCAAGGTCATACACGAGAGATTTGAAAGAAACGCCGTATTGAACGATGTCACTAAAAGCGATTAGTACTCGGATCTCCGACGAAACAGCGGCATACCATCCTTTCGTCCTGAAACCACAGATTTGCCAGGTTCGGTGAAAGTTGATAGTGGCGCACAGGACCCTGGACGCAACACCAACACGGTGAAGGCCAACTACACACTGAGCGAATGCTCGAAATCCCCAGGACCACGAATGCAGATCCGATTATTCAGATTGATACTTTCGCCTGAATAGCCGCCAATTAGCACGCTGCATGCAGCCGGCCAACTAGAAGAGCCTCCACCCGGCGGCCGATGGGCAAGCAGGGTATGGAACATATTTTTGTGACTACCCTGTTTGGCAAATCTCCTAAGAAGACCTAACCAGCAACTGTATGACTTCGGCGTCCGCTGGGAAGGTCTTCAAGAAGAGGGTCTCCTGGTAACAGGGGACAGTGCGATGTCATTTTCACGGTCGTTGGAGCATCGACCAGTCGTCGGAGCCTCCCTTTGAGGGCACGTATCGAGCTTTTTAGCTTCTTGGGAGGCTCAACCAACATCCGACGACTGGCCTCATTTGCTGTCACCGACGATCGATGGACTGCGCATCCGGGGAAAATCCTGGCTCTTCACCAACAACAATGCTGCATGCAGCCGGCCAACTAGGAGAGCCTCCACGCGGCGGTCGGTTGGCAAGCAGGGCATGAGACAAATTTTGAGGCTACCCTGTTTGGTGAATCTCCTAAGAAGACTAACCAGCACAGTACTACTTCGTCGCCCGCTGGGAAGGTCTTCAAAAAAGTGTCTCCTGGTAACAGGGGACAGTGCGATGTCAGTTTCAAGATCGTTGGAGCATCGACCAGTCGTCGGAGCATCCCTTTGTGGGCACGTAAAGAGCTCCTCAGCTCCTTGAGAGGCTCAACCAACATCCAACGACTGGCCTCGTTTGCTGTCACCGACAATCGATGGACTGCGCATCCATGGAAACTCCTGGCTCTTCACCAACCAACCAACCAACGCTGCATGCAAGATGTCAGCTACGTTGAAAAGAGTTTCTGATAAATACGAGAATTGAAGATATATTGCTACTCACTCATGCGGGGAGGAGAGTGTCGTAGGAGCACGAGCAAACCCCTGCCTAATCGTGCAAAGTCTTAATGTACCAGACCTTGAAAACTACTTTATTTATATATGTTTATATGTTCCTAACTTAAAAATTTATCTACTTAAAGTATATAGTACATGGTAACAACCTTATGCCTTCATTGATGAGGGCATAACACAGCTATAATAGGGTTATAAAGCTCATGGGTTACAAATACAAGTAGACTAGGACTAATCTCGCTATTTAACCCCACAGTAATTAAGTTATAAAAATCGGCTCTGTTCTCATTTGGATCTGTGACTTGAATCCGCGATAATGATAATAAAAGCATTACTATCTAGGTTTGCTCCCAATAACATACTTATGCTCTGTGTGACGTCATATCACTAAAAACGAAAACATAGCCAAGAAGCACACGTTGCCACAAAGACGGCTGCATTCCTTAAAAAAAAAAAACACCAAACAACCCTGTTTTCTTCCAATTACTAATCAATATTATCACGGACACGAAGGCTAGATCAGCAAGCGAGAGAACTCTATAGCTCCCTTTTAAAGTCACTGCAACCATCCAAATACACCTAGTACGATAAGAGCATTTTGAAGAGGAATACAACCTCGAAAAATGACTAGTGCCCGACGATGACTCGTCATTTGTCAAATCTACAAATCACACTCCATCTTTTAGCATACGGCAAAACAATGAACGCTAATATTCTTAACCATCACAACATGACGTGTTGCAACCCTCTGCAGCCCAAGTAATCGATAATGCTTTGCTTTTGTGCAAAACAAACACTTGCAGGGCTTTGGCTACAGGTGCTGAACAAGGATACCATGATCTTCAGTATCAGAAAAAGTCGCATACAACGTATTGCGGCGGCTGTTCATCAACAATTTGAAGTTCCACAACTTTCATCCCATGTTGCTTGGTACCCAAATATAAAGAAGGTTTTGAACTTTAAAGCCTATTAGCTTATTTGGGACGTTTTTCGGCAAACATGTGAGCGGTGCGTGCGTGCGTGCGTGCGTGTATGTGTGTGTGTGTATGCGTGTGTGTGCGCGTGCGTGCGTGCGTGCGTGCGTGCGTGCGTGCGTGCGTGCGTGTGTGTGTGTGTGTGTGTGTGTGTGTGTGTGTGTGTGTGTGTGTGTGTGTGTGTGTGTGTGTGTGTGTGTGTGTGATAAACATATATGTCTGCGCTTGATCGCCATACATAAACATGCAACATACAATTGATATATACATCCTTAAAAAATAATTACAAATATATACATCCTTAAAAATCAATCAAATGACAAAATAGCATTTAAAAATTCCGCAGCTAGGATAGATAAAATCTGCACTACAAAGCCCATACTTCAGCAGAATTGAATACATCTGGAAGCAGAAAGTTCAGCAAAGCCCAAAGCTCGTGAAGGTTGTTTTGTAAAGGGGTGCCAGTAAGTAGCAGCCTGTTAGATGACTTGAACTCTCTCACAATTTCTGAAAGCTGAAAGTATTCAGGTGTAATTCATCTAACGCAGCAGGTGATCCAAGTTCGCAAAAAAAAAAAAACATCGCCATACTTCGTTCCACTACTTATAGAACTCCCTCAGAAACAACTTCATGACCTACGCCGTCATGTCAGAAAAAGCTCCCGCGAACATGCAGATTTTATCCTGTATTCAGGCTTGAAAACTATAAAGGTGTAATGAAAGACTCCAGTCGGCAAGTGGTGTGTAGAGCCAAGGCATTTACGAAAAAAAATTATCGAATTCCTTTTTCACGGAAAAAATACGACACGAACACAAGTTAACAATAGGAAAAGGCTACACAAGCTTCCTATAGCCACTCGCTTTTTCTTGTAAAACGGATACGCTACGCATTTTCCCCAATACATAATGCGCAATCTTCGCGCAACGAATGCTTCCATAATGCAGGCAATACTTCCAGATCATGCGCAAATTAAAGTGCAGCGGCGCTCAGGTAGATGAATGCTTCAAATAGGAGTTTAACAGTTGGAAGATTCAATAGCATTTAAAAAAGAAGAATTACCAGCCAGCATAAATACCTTTGATTTTTCGTTTTTTATCCTGTGAGCTTCGTCAATAACCAGATACCGCCACGCAAACTTCTTCAGAACAGCTTTTTCACGGATGCACATTTCGTACGAAGTCACGAGGGTGTCCCATTCACCAGGAAGAAGGGTCTCTCTAATAAATGCAGCCTAAAACCACGCAAAACGAAACAGAAATACCATCTGCAGGTAAAAAAGAAAAGAAACTACAAGGAAAAAAACAGAAACCGAAAACAAGGATACGGCTATTGACAATCGTAACCGCTGCAAACTCAAATATACTAGTTCAGCGATGAGATAGACTTTTTTCATGAGAATGGGTTCACAGCTCCATAGTTTGGAACAGACGAAGTTATCTTGAAGCTAGAAACCACCGATTGGCAGCCGGAAGGTTCCATCAATTTAAAGACGCTTCGCCCGTCAGTTTGATACCGTACAAAAAGACACAATCTGTCCATCTTTGATCGGGACAAAGGATGCATCTGCTTATGTCAAGGACCAGCAACAAGAAAAAGGCTATCCTCAACAGAATCTATAACGCCTTCATCGCACCTTTATAAGGAGAACTATGAACAGATAAATGGCAGAGCGAAATAAAAACAGGACCAATAACGAAAAGGAGGAATTTGGCTGAAGGCAACACGAACTGCAGCTCGGCCAGTGGCTGAATAGAATATGACACGAACTGCTTGAAAAAAAAGACAGCCTCATACCCTCTGCTCCTGACTTCCTATCAAACAAACAGCTCGAATAGTTGGGCACCAGCGCTGGAACTCAGCCATCCAATTTGCCAGAGTTGATTTTGGAACAATTATAATGTGGGGTCCTGGCTGGTTGCGATGGTGATGCATGTAACCCAGAAGAGAAATTGTCTGGAGAGTTTTGCCAAGTCCCTTTGGAAGATAAATAGCAAGAAGATAGCAAGTTAAAGAAGAAAGCTTCATGCAAAAATGAATGCTTCTACATTCAAATGGCACACTTCCAAGAAATTCAAATATCATATACAACTGGAACAACAGGACACAAGAGCAGAGCAAATTGATAATTATTTAATTCACAATTAAAAGCAGATATTACTAATGACAGATTTTTTCTGGAAAAAAAAAGACATTAAGAAGGCAGTCATTATCAAAGTCCAAGATAACTGATGTAGATAAACAAGTCAAATCAAATTTTCCAGTACTAGCATCAACTTAGTACTTCATTGAAAGCAACATCTGGCACAAAGCCCTTCCAAAAAAAAGAGCACAATGCGCCGCAAATTTAACTCATGAATTAAATTCTTATGCCAGTCACAAGTATTCTAGGAAGTAATGGTAGATAACATAAGCATATACTTGTTAAGTATTTTACCATTTCATCAGCCAGAATTCCATTAATTCCATTCTCATACAGAGATATGAGCCAGTTCAAGCCTCGAATCTGATAGTCTCTCATCTCCCCACTCTTGATATCTACACAACAGGAAGCTTTGGAGCTCAAATCAAAATGAAATAACTGGTGGAAAGCATCTACGCCATGGAAATTGTCCGCATTGGTGTTAGAAGCCTCATAACAGAAACTACTATAACTAAAATTGTTGCCTTGTATACACCAGCACAAAGAAAATGACGCGGCTTGGGAGTTGCCTGTCATAATTTAGTTGCTTATAGCCATACAGCCGTGCTCTATATGTAACTGAAAGTTCTGATTGTCAAAAACTCTAGATTCCGCGTGACGTATATGGCAACTGACATGGACGTCCTCATGCATGCCGTTAAGTAGCTTTTGCATAAGTCCAGAGCCATGCCATGCACGCCAATGTCAAATCCAGGGCTTCCATCGGTGTATCGAGTTGGCCTCTGTTATAATTGAAAGGTTTCACCGGGAAGGCTTGTAAGGCGGTGGCCACCACCAGCTAGCCCAGTCAAAGGGGTTCGCTCCGAGGACTCCCAGCCACTACACTCCACTCTCCGCTCCAGTCGTCGCCGGGACTTGTAGAAGTTTTCTGGTGGGCTTCACCGCACTACCAAGTCGATCGCCACTGTTAGCGAACAAAGACTCGCGACCAATAGCCAGATCATACCTACATTCGAGGAGCACTTAACCCGTTGCAAAGAGTACCCTTTCCAAATGCTAAACAGCACACTCCTTGTTGACGCCCTTATCGAAATCGCGGTGGCAGAAGACGTACTAGACGGCCTGATCACGCGGTTCGAGGTTCGACAATTCCCTCGTTGTCTGAAATTGGGTAAAACCACGGGCAGGACAACATCGACGCCGAAATGGGCCGGGCCGGTGACGACACCGAATTTAAGCAGATTCATCTGGTCGTCAGTCTATACTTCAAAACCAAGCGCGTTCCTCGTGACTGGGCGCAAGCGGTCCCAGTCTCTCAGTTCAAGGAAACCGACACCACCTGGTGTAAGAACTACAGTGGTATCTCGATTCCGTCTACCATCGGCAAGCTGTAAGAGAAGATCCAACTGTTGCGGATTAAGCAGCGATGAGAGCTTACCACGAGCGAAAAGCATGCAGGGTTCTGGGAGAAACGCAGCTGTCGCGACCAACTCGTCACGCTGCGGCGCATCGACAAACGCCGGCTTCAGTTTTAGCAGCCCTTCGTCGAGTGATTTGCCAACTCTGAGGCCGCCTTTGACTCACCGTTGAACGCCTCTTGAGCTCCTGCTATGCGGTGCCATATGCATACCAATCGACACTGCCAACTGGTCGACTCCTTAATCTACCGGAGCAGCCAGAAAACGAAACGACTCATGCTCGGCGGAAATTAATCGGCAAATTAATGTTGCCTATGGTAAATTCTGGGAGATCGATAAGAAACTCTAGAGTGAACCCCGGGTACCAATAAAGACAAAGCTGCGGGTTTACTACGCTACCATAATGTCGACACTCGCATAGGGCTGTGAGACCAGGACCATTATTAAGGAGGAGAAGACCCGTCTGGATGAATTCGAAAAGAAGTGTTTACGCCGCACGACGGGCATCAGCTGGAGGGAACATATCCCCAACGCCTACCTTTACCGGGATGCCAAGTTCAGAGCGCCATTGTCAACCAGGATTAAGCTGATGCGCTAGGAGTACGTCGGCCACGTTGGAAGAATTTCGGAATCCCGCTTGCGGTTCGCCACCCTATTGCTGCCCGATGGCCCCCAAGCCGCCTCAAGACGTTAGAATTGGAAGAGAAGACAGGGCGGTCAGCAGAAGAGCTTCTGGTATACCATAAAGCGGAACATCGGAACTCCTCAAGGACTCCATATAGAATCCGGCAGTACTACGAGCTCAGAGCGATCTGTGCAATCTGGTTCAGCACGGTCAAGACCCTAGAATCTGGCGCGGCCTCATCCATCCGTGACGCAATTCATGTTGGCGACTCAAACGCAACCAGCTTGGATCAAGGTTAGCAAAATTAGCCTATATATATTAAGATACTAATTCACAAAAGCAATTTACGGCATATTTTTGCACAAGGTGGCTGGTCGTATGGCTAAAACCAACCAGGCAGTTAACAGATACCTGGATATTGTGACTAGAGACAAAGAACAAATTTGCTTCCAAGACTTTTTCCATGGTAAAGCAACTTCACCATTCACTTTAAGAGATGCAACATGGCCATAAAGTATTTTCTCCATGCAGCTAAATCGGCTTATGCAGTACTTCTTAAAAATTACCTACATACACTGAAGGCTTATATTTAAAAGCAGTACCCTGCAATTCACTTAAATCTAGTCAGAACTATTAATGTATGACTTTTGGATGCTAAATTAACCAGTTGGGTTACTCCATACATATTCCATTTCCAGTGTTTCAAGCCACAGAAATAGCGCAAAGTAAAATGCAATTGGACAAGCACCAATACATAGGACAAATGTTACTGGATACAGGGTAGGCAACCAGACCTTCTGTCATTGTGAGCAGGGGGAAAATAGTTACGAATCTTTTCATGGTGAACTAACAACGAATCTAATAAAAGACTGAGGAATGGCAAATAATACGAAGATATTAAAACCATGTAAACGAACACAACCATGACAGCCACATACACGAGGGTGTGCTATTAAACTGTATAACATGCGTCTGAGCACGACGTCCCTCTTCCAAGAGCTCTTCATCTTCCTCTTTTTCTGTTCTTCTATGACGATGACTAAATATAAAGAAAATATTGCATGACAACCATAAAGCCACCCCAAACTAATGTAGGATAAATGAGACCATACCTATTCGCATGTCACAACAGAGAGGGGTCCAGAAGGAACAGAAATTTATCCCAATTACCAACAACAAAAAAGTACTCACATGATTCAAAACTACCGCTTTACCAAAAGTTTCATTTTTAATTAAAAGTATTGCAATTACAATCGCACTCAAGAATGTTTCGGCAGCAAACATGAGATAATTTGCAGAAGAAATGGGGATGCATCTATTGAATCTGAAAACCAGGTGCTATCAGAAAAACTATCAAGATCTGCCATCACATGGGACAGATACCAGGCTTGGTCTTGAGCAATGAAACAAGTATGTTCCTCGGATCTCTGAAATTTATGATACTCAAAGCGCCCCCACAATAAGCATGCACTAACGTTGTACACGGAAAATTTGATTTCAAATGGAACTTCCATGCAGATGCTATTCAAATTTGATGCATGCAAGGTATAGCATCTATTTTTAATTTCTCTTAGAACTTTCAACTATGTCTATATTGAGTCAGAGCAAATCATAACTCAAGAAATATCATCTATTGCATGCCTCCTGACTAAAAATAAAGCATTTAAGTTCGATTTCGCAGTGCTAAGTACTTCAGAGTAAAAAATAAACATATAAGCTGCTTGTCTCAGCGAAGCAACATTTCTTCTTATGCAAATATAAATTAGAAAATGAAGTTCACATAATATTTTATAAACTCAGGCTTATTATTAACGAAGACCTGCACATTAAACCAAAGGCAAAATCAGGTCTTGGGCAGATATACCAATTTGGGCAGAAAAATTTATCAGCTCCTATTTCCAGCAAATCGATGGCACCTAATTATATAAGTGGCACAACAGCAAAAAAATACATTGCGTGCACAACTATGGTACCACAGAATCAATCTAATTTGCTCAATAAAGAACTACAAAAACACAGCTTTTGTTGTGCTGCTTAAGTAAGAGCATGAAGGCATAGCAGATGCTTTAACAACGTGTTCAACATTACTGCAGATAAATCAATGGTCCAAAAGCAATTAAGTCTGAAGGTTGTTCTACTTTAAAATCAAGAACCAGGGATAACTTTGCATTAAAAAATAAAACTACTGTATTGCACTCCCGAAACAAACAATATCAGCGCTATCAGAAGTAATACAGACGTCAAAGCACTTACTCATTTGCATCAGCCTTTTTCATGCTTGTTAAGGCCGGAAAATCAGGCTGTTTCATCTTCAGAGGACTTTTCGGGGGCTTTTTTCCTGCGGCACTGAGGAAGTGTGAAAAGATTTCTGTCTGTTTCAACAAATAATCAAATCGAGTAGTCCGGTCCTTTTCAATTTTGTCCATGTAGTCTTGATTGACAGCCATGTCCTGCTTGACTTTGACAGGTTCTGCTCTCTTCTTTTCTTCTCCTCCCTTGATTAAAAGCATATTTTGAATTTGTTATTACATTTTTACACATTTTGCTTCAAACAAACACTCAAACAAGAAAATAGCTCTTTTTATGACGAAAAAACATTTGGGTGAATTCAACAACTAACCGAAATGTCTTCATCCTCTATGTCTGAAACATCAGAAGCGCTGCTTTCCTTTTCATCATCCATATTTGCTGCTTTTAAGATAAACGATATGCACAGAATAAATATATATGCAGAACCTGTTAGCACCCCGGGAGGAAGCCCAGCAACTATCTAGCAAGAAACTGTCAGGAGCATACTGTGGATACCCCAACAAATGATATTTATCAAGCCCCAAGAAACCTCATAATGCTATACTCTTTATATGAGCATACAATAAATAAGCTCTTAAATTGCTGAAACGCAGGCTTGAATGTCTAAATTGTCAATTTTTAGAGAGATATTAATCGACAGATCACTATAGTAACAAAATTAGCCCCATAAAAACGCACATGCCTTAAATAACATAACCTGACAACTAAACCCTTAAAATTGATCTAATTTTCATTTTATTACGACAAACTGTCCGTTTATTGTTTTGTTTTCGTTATTTATTTGGGCTTACGTTTCGCTCCAATGAATTGACCAGTCGCCAACAATATGGCTTCTTCTGCAAAACAGAAACCCAAAGGCAAAGAAGACCAGCTAAAAATTAAATCGGAACATATGCTCATTGTATGAATATGTTTACTTATAATTAAGAAAAAAGTACTTGACAAGCAAACTTCAAACACAGTCATCAATGACATTCCCGCTCAGACGACGCGGGAAGATGGTCTGTGACGACCGTCTTGTGATGTGTAGCTGCATTTAAGCGACGGAAAATGCCTACTTACCTTGCACTGCGTAGCGGTTAAACAACCAAAATTAGAAAATTATCTAACTTGCTTGAATATAGTTCAAATAGATGTTTTCCCCTTTAGGCGAAAGCGGGACAAACTTGAAGCTTTCATTTCTTAGGCAAATGCACTTGGACCTTGGCAACTTAGGGCTAGAAAATATTCAGATCAGTAGGAAAGTTTATGTTGAAATCGTTGGTCTGATTCCGCATTCAACCCGATTTGATCTTCAGTGACCTCCAGGTAATAACTCCTTTCGCAGAAAACCAGCAGTCAACTTTTCTAACCTTCCGCTAGTAGCGTGAAGTGATTCCTCGTGGTCATCTGCTAGTCACAGGTCTGCTTGATGGTCACGCAGTCAAGAAGCAGGCTGATCCAAGTTTATTTGTGATTCCCAAAGATAAAACCAAAAACTTTCTTCTGAACGATTGAGAAACAAAATACGCAATTAGTAAACTTCGTCATATATTCCAAGATGACGACGAAGAACAACAGAAGTGAAGCAAAATGAGTGACGAGATAATCGGGCAACGCTAGAGTCAACCCTTCCTGAGAATGGGCTGACTCTACGACTCGTCAGAAACCTTGCTTGAAGTCTTAACCGCCCATGCTACTGCTTGGTGTACCATTAGGAACTCCAAAACTTTTGTAGACCTTAAGTGCACGTTTACGCGAGAATACAAGCTCTCAAGGGCATAGTTTCAATAGTTCGTTTTTTAACATATTCATAAATGACCTCTCATTATTTATTGAAAAAGCACACATACACTATTTTGCAGATGACAATACGCTATCAGCACACGCATGTAACGTTGACGATCTGAAGAAAATCTTAGAAGACGAGTCCAACATCGCCAACGACTTGTTACTCTCAAATGACATGATGGCCAACCCTGAAAAATTTAACACAATCTTTGTGACCAAAGATAAACATGACACCTCTAAAAATAAGCTGCGCATCAAAGGCATCAAAATAATGACTGAAAACTGAGTGGCGCTCCCACGGGTAACAATAGACAGCAAATTGAATTTTGACCAGCACATTATCAAATTTTAACTACTGCCCCTTAGTGTGGCACTCTTCCTCAGCAGCGTCCTCATCCAAAATTGAAAAACTACAAGAACGAGCCCTTCATTTCGTATACAATAATTACTCAGCCACATACGATCACTTACTTGCAATCTTCCATACATGCACAATCGAAGTTCGACGGCGCTACGCATCTTATGCTTAGAATTTTTTAAAAAGATCAACAGTATGAATCCAGTGTATATGAAAGAAAACTTCTTAATGCCAAAAAAACAGGCATTTGCCCAGATATTCCCTAAACCTTGTCGTGCCAAAACCAAACCAGCTTACCTTTGGCTCACGAAGTATGAGTACTCTAGCCCAAAGGGTCTGGAACCCACTTCCAGAGCATATCAAGTCAAGTGCGAATGAAGGTTTTTTCAAGCAAAATATAAAAAATTGGGATGGCTCCTTATGTGTTTATAACGTATGTAAGCGAAAGTTTTGATACTTGACGACTTATCGAATAGTATTGAGCGGATTTTTATCGGTTTAGCAGGGCTTATTTTTTATATTTCTGGCTATTGAAAACTCGGATTTTAGAAGCTTTTTTTAATTTAATTTTTTTCTTTTTAGCTGGCTCTTGTATTTATGAGCTAGATTGTGTTTTTTATTTTGATGGTTAATTTTTCATAACCGAGCATCAATAAATATGAAAAAAGAAAATAAAAAGAAAAGATCGTGTACTGTTACCTCAAGTACACTGTTGCACACGAACACAGTGCGCACTTGCACGAGATCATAACAGTTTCAGCAGCATGCCCCCAGGCTACTAGGAGAAAACATTAAATTGAGACAGGAAGAACAGGCCTTGTATTAGTTTCTTCGAAATTCGATGAGAGCGGTTAATGTTAATTGCGTTATCTATTGCCACTTATAGCCTTCTTTAATGAAAGCTCCTTATAAAAACAGACATGTGATCGGCCGATGAAAGGCAGTAATTTACATTTAGAGAAAAGTTTTATCGAAGCCACTGAATGGTATTTCATGCTTCGAAACTAAAGTGCCCGGCTGGAAAGCAAATATTCAGATTTACTTCAGTTAATATTACCTCATCTTGCTAAGAAAATACATCACATTCTAGAGAACGCACAAGCCAACCACTACTTTCCAAACGCGCTAGATACATTATTGCAAAATATTTAGGTTTGTTTGTATTATGTTTCGAGATCTTAGTGAGACTACTACATTCGGTTAATTAGCCACTTAAGAGTCCAAACGAAGGTCTCCGATGAGTCCCTTGCCGGGAAGAGCCTTACGTAAGGCTAGCCATTTGATTTTTTACAACGGATTCTTCCCTTGGGGGCTGGCTGCTGAACCTGTGATTATCTCATGCATGTACGCACTTGAGAGCTTATGTTCTCGTGTAACAGAACAATCGAGGTCTATAGAGGTTTCGAGATCTTAATGGAACTCCAAGCAGACGCCTCGTCAGTTAAGACTGAGCTTGTGGTTGATGGCGAGTCCCTTGCCGGTACGAGACGTACGTAAGGCTAGCCTTTTAAATTTTACAAGGGATTCTTCCCACGTACTGCGTAGCTGGCAATCCTCACCCTGTATTCGACGGTCTGGCCGACTTGTTGAACAGTTTTCCTCTTGCAACCTAACGACTCTACATACCTTTAGCAGTTCCTGTAAGTCTTTGTACGTAGACCAACTAGCAGCAGGACATGGTGACGCAAATTTTCTTGCTATTTTAATTTATGCACAAACCACCGTTTCAAGACCAATCTAACACTGCCATTGAAATATATGTATATATATATATATATATATATATATATATATATATATATATATATGTTAATTTGTAATCGGACACATTTAGATCACGTGCAGAGATATGGCAAGCTTAGACTTTTTATTAAACTACAGTTATATAAACTGTTTCTATATACGCCTGTACTAGAAATTACTTCGTTCGCCTCAACTGGAACTTACTTAGAGTCAAATGTCTACAACAATAGCTCGGCATCCCACCTCCTCTACACTTAATTTGCTTACAGGAATGGATTTGCCGACTGAAAATCCTCAAGCCTCGGAAGAAACACGATACTGTCTTATTCGAATCCGATCCAGACATGTAACTTCGTTGACATCGTATTTCCAGTTAAGTATGTGCTGATGCGAGCTGTTAGTGACAGTGACGTAACTCTGAACAAGAGGCATTATCAGCCGTTTTTCTTCATTTTTCCGCCTGCTACTTCAAATATATGTTTCCCTTACAGACCTAGGTTTCGTTTTATTGGATTTACGTCACTTTGGCTAGGCCAAAACATGGCGAAGTAAGCTTGCCAACACGTTTTACAAAATGTAAACTAAAGACAAGCCAAAATTATTATTCACATATCATGAGTGTAAATAGTAGCACTATTATTAGTAGTATTAGTAT
This sequence comes from Craspedacusta sowerbii, assembly GCA_003687565.2. Classification (NCBI taxonomy): domain Eukaryota; kingdom Metazoa; phylum Cnidaria; class Hydrozoa; order Limnomedusae; family Olindiidae; genus Craspedacusta; species Craspedacusta sowerbii. Next base: position 102 of record QQSS02030223.1, on the reverse strand, counting down.
CAGTAGTAGTAGTAGTAGAAGTAGAAGTAGTAGTAGTAGTAGTAGTAGTAGTAGTAGTAGCAGTAGTAGTAGTAGTAGTAGTAGTAGTAGTAGTAGTAGTAG
>QQSS02030001.1:0-18979 GCA_003687565.2 Craspedacusta sowerbii | reverse complement strand
TATATATATATATATATATATATATATATATATGTGTGTGTGTGTGTGTGTTTGTGTGTGTGTGTGTGTGTATGTGTGTGTGTGTGTTATGTAACATTTACATATGTTGCTTATATGACATATGTGTATTAGTACATTTCTGTGTAATACTTAATTATTAAGACGGTATACATTGATCATTATAGATATCTTGTGATATTATTCATGAACAGAGATACACGAGATTGAAGCACGATCAAGTCTTTTTGCATCGATCGTTCTACTTGTCTACTGATCAACAAACACTCGACTTACTGACCATGTCAACTGGAAGTGTCCTTGACTTTCTTCATTTTCAGTTCGCCGTTTCGTATTTCTACTTCTACGAGTATACTTTATACGTTCTAGCAGGCAGAATGGCTTTCACCACAGGTCTGAGATTATAAATTCTTTGTGCAGCTATATCTTTCGGTATAGAATTAGTGTGGTAGTAATATTCGTGAAATCTGAAGTAGAAATTCTCTAGCATAATAATCATAAATGATTCATATCACAAAGGCAATCTTGTTTACTAAATCAATTAACAAAGTTTGCAAACTTTCCACTCGACTGAGTAAGGAAGATAGTTCTACGGTGGAGACAGTCGAATTTTATTTTATTTTTTTTCTTAAACTCTAAAAGCATATTGCTTTGTAGATTCGAAATTGCAATGTTCTCTAATAGAAGCTTATAATTTAAGGAGACGCAATATATTAGTGACGTCCAAGCAATAGGCAGGATTATATGGCCGACCTCCAAGGAAGCGTTTAATTATTCATCTCGTAAGGCAATCATTACCTGAAAAAGCTGCAAGATCCGCACTAACTCTGATTGACTATCTTCTTTCAGCGGAGATTTCCACGTCCAGCAATAACGTAAAATGTGTCATAAAAATCTTTACGCTTTCGTTCTTTTCCTCTTTCTGGCGCTATATTATGTCGCGATCCAGCGTTGGCACCACGATCCTCAAGAAGTGACTTCCCAAGTTACAAATGCTTAGATCACTGTTTCGTTTCTTAAGATACATGGCTAAACGAAAGGAAACATCACAGGCATGTTCGAGTAATAGAATGCAGCAATCATGCTGGTAAAAAACTAGCAAGTTACTAAGTTAGTACCTCGAGTAACTAAGCAACTTAGGTATAACAAGTGACTTCGTAACTTAGTACTTTAGTAACTAAGTAAGTAACTTAAAAATTAGCTAGAGTACCTGAGAAGCTAAGTAATTAAATGAATAACTAAGTAAGTAACAAACTAAGTACGCAATTTGGTAAGCGACTTAAGCAGCTACTAACTAGTGTTTCCTCTCTGAAGCCTGAAAGTCGCCCAGTGATACCCACGGAGTTTAACTAAGATTTACTACATTTGATTATGTTTTGCTAGCCATTTGATTATTTACTGCATTGATGGGGATATCTAGAATCCTCATCAGCATAGTTGTTGACAAATTACAATGTGAATATGCTCTCACTTAAATTTGGTTAACTTGATGCTCCTAAGAGTAAACGTTTAAATTAGCAAGAGGCGTCAAAACACCAACCATTCCAATTTCATTGTGGCCTGCTGATGTTTACCTCAATATCACACAAAATTCTTTCCTTAGGGCTCCGATCTGTGGACGTAGTTGAAATGTTACCTCATACCTTCTATTCTCCCGTTGGACCAGCATTTATCATTTCAAGTGAGGCTCTTGTATTAGATTAGAATAATTAGTGGTTTGACTTCTCTTCGTTGTTAATAATTTACCCTTCATTGGCTTGTGTTTGCTGAAAATGATGAGCGATTGCCAAAGCATGTCCTCTAAGTTAAGATAAGTATTTTAAATAAATAAGTTTTAGTCTGAACTTTGCTTGCAAATATTTTACTTAACCTCCGAGAACTTTCGGAAGAATTCTTCATAAGGTGAAACTGTGTTAGCTTTACTTTCTGGGTTGTGGCTTCTAACGATGCTAGCTTGTACTGGCTTTGTTTTTATCGTTCGATAATCTGATGAGAGTCGTTCTTTGATTATATAACGGGTTGGCTTCGGGAAGTTTGGCTCCAGTTTTCTTTACAAAACTGGTGTGTGTATGTGTATGTGTATTTGTTTGTGTGTGTGTGTGTGTGTGTGTGCGCATGCGTCTTTATGTGTTTGGTCTCACTAGCATCACAACTGTAAGCTGAATGAGTCGTTATTGCTAACTATTGACTGTTAGCGGGTGCGTGGCTGAGTGCGTGTGTGTTTGTGTGTGCGTGTGTGTGTGTGTGTGTGTGTGTGTGTGTGTGTGTGCTTATAATATGTAATGAAGATTTAGCAAAAGTTAATTTCTGCACGGGCTAAAGCGATAACCAGGTGTGAACAATGAGCTATCTTGTATTAGAAGGTAATCGCCATGCATGACTTTAAACTCCAATAGACTTGACATCACATGATTACTTCGCAATTCTGTAAGGTATGCGTTTAAATGTTCGCTTTTATATGGAAATTTAAGAAGTTTATGGGTGCAAGACGCTTGACGAACGCACGATAGGTTTGGATTGGGGCTTCATCATTTACCATAGCTCATAATCTCGTAATATCTGCGCAGGTCAAAACAACGTACTTGGAATGGCATTTGTGTTTTGCATCTGAAATGACATAGAAGTATATAACTTCGTCAATGGCGGTTCCTTGCTCGACCGAGATAGGAAGAGTACAGGGCGTCCGGCTAGCAAACCAACCCCGCAAAAGGAAAAAAACCCTACCGTCCCAGAAACGAAAGCAGATATCCTAGACGACGAGAAGGGAAATGCACTTCAAGCGAGATGACCGCATTTCAAGAAAGCGACTGCGTGATCCCTAGGCTAAATGGAGTTTAACTTGCTCCATCGTCAACTTAAATTGTTGTTCAAAATAAGAACCTTTATCAAGCCTCAATTGGTGCATCATATTTAGGAAAATTTGTAGTTCTCTTGTCTTATCGTAAACCCTCAATATGTCTTAGAAATCCAAAAGACTTACACGCGACATCCGCTGTTTAGCAATGAATTCGCTTTCAAAGTAGAAACCTGTGCCATTTAAGGGTTTGTCCATGAGCCACTTCGATACTTCTCGAATTAATTGCATGAAAGCAAGGGATTTATAAGCGAGATGTAGATTCAAGCCACTTGAAATGGAAAATAATTTAGCCCTTATAAGCTCTAGTTAGAGAAGTTGGAAGAAAATTGTCCACCACTTATGGTCCCCAGACCTTCGCAAGGCAAATGTAGCAAAATAATGCTGGATAAGGAAGAGAAAACGTAAATGTGTCATGGAGTGCCCATGATATGATGGAAGAAGCGCCTGGGCCTCACTCAAGCTGGGACAAGAAGGAGGAAGTGAGTAGGGAAGACCCCCAAGACAAGCTCCCTGTTCAACCGTTGGACAATCTATACATAACATCTTCTTCCTGCCAAACTTTACATAAACACCATGTATTTAAATATATTTAGATGTAGAATAGTAGAAGTAGTGGCAGTACACGTAAGAAATATCAGCAACTATAATTAATTCACTTCTGACTTCTTTTGGAGTCAAACCTCCGACCAAATGAGTGTGCCCGTAGACAGTTCCAGTATTTAACTACAAGGCTGTTACAATAGCCTCGATATCGTGTTTACATAGCAACCGCTCTTGTACAGGAAATGGAAATGGCGGCGTGATGTGTAGTGTTGTTTATGCTAGGAAAATCATGTTTGCCTTGCGCACCAGACTAGGGTTAGTAAGTTACGTATGATTCCTTAACTGAAGCTCTGTACTAGAAGAAACGTGTTTCTTAAGATCTTTTAGTTAGATAATTACTTGCTACCTGCCTTTTCTTGTAACCTTGAATTCATAAACCGAAAGTTGCATTCATGTCCTTGTGCAACAGATATCCTAGGTTATTTAAACTCTTATGCTGTAGGAGGCGGCTTTATTATGTACTTCTTTTGTCTATGTGGGCCCTGTCACCGCAAGTTAGAGTTAAGGGGTCACCATTTTCAGCTAGTGATGGAGGTGACCATGAGGGTAGTGTCTATGTATTTGTTTACAACCCTAATCATTACTGGCATAAATTTTCTGTTTCCAAAGTAGGAAGTTTAAAGAATTCTTGTTGTTTAAATGAAAAGCTTTTTTAAATATGAGAGATTCAGTGTAAGTGCACCATATTTAACAAAATTTCAACAATAACACCTTGTCTCTTTCTTTCAGTTACTCATAGTATTTGGTTTTGGCTACCATTTTAGGTATCATGGGGTTCCCTATCTTATGCTGCTCAAATTTAATTCAACTCATAACCGTTCTCTTTGCTTGAAGGTCTTTTTTTCTGGCTACGAGGCAAGGAACTTGTATGTAATCATTTTATACTGGTTGCAATAGTAGTGTAATCTTGTAGTCAGATTTTACTTCCAAATATTTAGGTTTCACACCGCTCATATTTCCTCTTTTCTCAGTAATATTACCAGTTTCTCCTATGGATAGGAACCTTTCCACGTGCAGTGAAATTTTGATATCCATAATGAATAGTTTTCTCTTCTGTCTGCTATCAGTCTGTACCTTGCACGCAGCACATACAAAAGTATTTTACTTTTGTAACAAGACTTCCTGCCTTTCCTTATTCCGTTTGGAGTGCTCAACCCTCACTCTCATGTGTAACCTGTAACTCTATTTCGCTTTCAAGGAATAACACAAGATTGCTCAGTTGCATAACTTCCCATGCTAAACTTTGCTGGAGTTGCTTGACCATAGACATGACATATATCATGTAGTCCTCTCTTCAATGACTTTCTATGGGATTAACTTTCTAAGGGAATAACTCTAAGGGTAATGGCACCCAACAAGCAGCACTCAGTGCAGAGGCTATTGAAGCTTGTTCCTCATTATTGATGAATACTCATCATGTTATGACTATAGCTGCTAGTCTCAAAGGAATGTTTATCTCCACACTTGCTCCTGGATATTGTGTTTATGCTTGATTTTTAAAAATCAACCCAATGCATTTGGTTATTTGTATTAAAGTTTATGGCACCTGCTTTATTGTTGCATCATTGTTTAATGGGCTTCCATTCTATCTCAGCATACATTGCCTGTGCAATTGCCTTACAAAGTATGTTTAATTTTGAACATAGTGTAAAACTTATGTTGAAGTGCAATTTATGTCATGATTGAGATTTTTTAGCGCTGTGAAGCAGTCACTGTTCAGCTTATTATTTCAGCTTAAAGTGCTTTATTGGAAGCATATTTCTGGTTGCAGTTTATCATAGATTAGACGCTTCAGTAGCAATTACTAAGTTTTTTCAAAGCTTTATGTCGTGTCTTAATTTTTGTAACAGATAGATGGGTAATGTTTTTCATGTCTCCCTTCCTCCCAAAACAGGCGTGAGCGCATACTTGATACTAAATTTTTACGAAAATCGATCTGATTGTTCTTGAAATAAGGAATTCTTTTTTGTCAGCCCAAAAAGACATCAGCTGTGCCTGAGTATCAGAAATTATTGAGTGCACCTAGTTTCCAACATGTAGCACTTTGTTTTATCTGCTAAGCAGGAAAGCGCATTTTTTCAAGCGATGCAATTTTAAAGTGAAATATAACATAAATGCACATCTATAAAAGTAGGCCTTGTTGAAGAAGTGGAGGGACCATTGAAATGTTGTCTATACTTCTAGTTCTATTGAGGCAGGTTTTTCCCTGGACTTTCTTTTGCCTGACCAAAACTCTAGTCTAGGAGGGCAGTCAAAATTATTAGTACAAAATTATTATAAGTAATTTGCAATGTTCATTTTCATGCCCAGTAATTTTCATGCCCAGGTATTGTTTATTGATAATTCTTGTATCTAGCTGAAACCGGCTCATTTAAGTCTACAGCCCTTATTTTGCAGGGTCTAGTCTACTTGCATGGAATTGGCAGAGGACTTCTTGCTGATTTGAATGGATAATAATTTCTGTGATGATGTTACCTACAGTGCTACATAGACTTCCTTTGTTTATATTTATTGCTACATTGCATCATTTTCTGACAGTTGGGGGTAGCTTTGCCTTTATTTTTATTTGTATTAAATTTTTCGGCATTCTTTGCCTATTTGCATTGAGCTACGATACAGGCTTTATTTTAGTTGAGCATCAGCTGAGTGGAAATTTACTTGATTGAGCCATTCCGTGCAAGTTCCACATTTCTCTTTAATGCTTTGCCATATCGTCTGGGATTCTCCAATGCGGCTCTATTTTGTGTTTTGTTTTGGCCAATATCTTTTGCTCCCATGTCAAACATATTTGTGATGCTATTTCGTCTTGCTTTCCTCGCCATTTCCTACTGCTCTATCCGAGTATGTACAGTATGTAATGTTTATGAGTTTCACGATGATATGGCTTCTTCGACCTGATAGTCCCTGGCTAGGAGGAGGCCTCCTTCTTACGTAATTGCAACTAGCACTGTATTTCTTCTCCATAGAAGTGCTTCTGGACTTTGTTTAATATTTCATTAATGGTGGAGTTACATCCTAGTTTTTGTTCGCATTTACTTAGTAAATAAATCTTGAGTCTTGAGTCAGCGTGATGACTATAGGGCCTGGAGATTTTTAAAATTTCTATTGTAGATTAGCGCCTTCCATTATCTCCTTCCGCTTTTAGATGTTTTCTTGATATTCTCTCGTTCATTTTATTGCAGTGGAGGATGAAGGGTTCGGCACCAGATGCCTCCAGCCTCCAACACTCGATTTTGTTTCTGCAACAAGAGCATGCCAGGACCCTGCACTGTCTCCACCAGGAGATCTCGTCGCTGCAACAGAAATGCTCTGGTTAGCTTGTTTTTATCTATTTGAATCTCTCTCATGCACGATGTAATGCCAAGTCACTGCTGAGTCACGACCTCCTTCAATTTTGTTAGGTAAATTATGACAAAATGGCTTTCGCGATATTGCATCAAACTTTGTGCCCTGGCTGACCTGAGTGTGCGTTTTTGTTGTGTTACTGTTGTGTGTGTGTGTGTGTATGTGTGTGTGTGTGTGTGTGTGTGTGTGTGGGTGGGTGGGTGGATGGGTGAGTGCATATGTGTGTAAGAGATTCCTTTTTAGTTGGGTGCATGTGCGTGGTTTCGTAATGGTGTGGCCATTCGTATGTTTTGCCGACAGATGTGTGGCACGACGATTCTGTTCAGGCTGAGGTCTATCGGTAATCGAAATCTTAGTTGGCAGCTCAGGCGTTGTCGCTCCGAAATATTCTCTACCCTCTTTGTAGGCCTGGCTTTCCAGTTGAGTGTGCATGGATTAAGTCAGCCTGGTGGGAAATCGGGTAAGCACGCATTTTGTCTTGCATTGTCTGCTCAATGTTCCTGTGTTACTGTAACACGCCGCGTGCAGTGCTCTATGGGTTGATAAGTTTCTCTATTTACTCATTGTTCAGAGACCAAGATCTTCTGATGAATACAAGAAATAGGCTTTTAGGATCTAGCCCTACCTTTGAGTCTGTGTCTTAGTAAGTATATTCTCTTAGTGTATATCTAGGGAGAGAGAGAGAAAGAGAGAGACACAGCGAGAGAGGGTGAGAGAAAGAGAGAGACACAGCGAGAGAGGGTGAGAGTAAGACAGAGAGAGAGAGAGAGAGAGAGAGAGAGAGAGAGAGAGAGATGCTAGTTCTTGAGTTGCTTTGCTCTCTTATGGGATTTTACTGAGAACGCTTGTGTTTCTTGCTCCCACTAAGACGCTACCCAGGTGGAGTCCCCAGAAACCTTCGTGCAAACCTTAAAGAAAGAAAATGCCGATCTGAAGAGGTCTGTGGAAGCTAAGGAGAAGCGCGCAGTGTTTTTGGAGGAGCAACTTCGTAGCCGCGAGCAGCGACACCAGGACGACATGCGAAACCTGCAGCGAAGGATTGCCGAACTTGACAATGAGATTGAGAATCGGTCGGGCACGATCTCTTATTTAACGAACCAGCTTCACAACTTGAAGACGAGATCCAGTGCGCAGCTGGCGCGAGATGCTTCCTCGGGCGGCGACGTAAAGACTCAGTTTACACCTGTGCCCCCAGCGGGTCACCCAGCTAAGGGGCGGTTCCGATCATTGACACTGGTGACCTCATGCGCGTCTCCTGTTGCCGGTACGCCCAATGTCGGTGGCATGATTGCAGACAGCGGCAGCTCACATCATATTGCCCCTGCTGACTCTTATCTGGGCAGCGGCAGCTCACATCACATTGCCGCTGCTAACTCTTACCTTGCCACCTCCACGCCGAAGCAGCCAGGTGGTCTGTCTCCTCGTGGGAAGCAGTCGTCTATTGCTGACCCTCCGAGACCGGCTGTCGGCCATTCGCTGACGCGTCGCGAACGAGACTTGCGACTGGCGAGCTCGAGTAGGCCGAAGCCTGCCGACTACGAAGACTTCATTCGATTGAGCTCCGCCGTTCCCGAGACGTCCGTGGTTGTGAAGTCGGTCAATGAGCCTCTCCCTCCTATCGCTCCCAGCAGTGACGCCCACCTGAGAACCATGGCTGCACGTCTCCAGTTGAGGCCAGCGAGAAGGACGAAGGGTCCAGCAGGGGAAATCGAAGAATTTGTCGTAGAGACGATTGCGTCTCCCGATCAGGCGTACATGCGAGCGCAAGACTCGTCGTCTCTAAAGTAAAGTATAGCCAATCTGTATATGAGTGTCTGTTCGCAGTCCGTATTCATGTTGTGTGTAATGGACTGTGGCTGTTTTGCGTGTACCCTTGGTGCTGTTGTTTAGCTAGCTCTTTCTCTTTTATATCTATGTCGTGTAGATCTAGATCGTGTCTTCGTATATAAGCTGCTTCTTCTGTCTTTTTCGACGAATAAACCGCAACAAGAGATCAACGTAGCTTCGTGCAAGCTGACATTCGCTTCTTTGTGATATCGATGTTTTTGTTGTTTTATTGTTGTGTTTATTATTTGTATTGTAGTTAATGTTGTTGTTTTGATGTGAATTTTTTGGTGTCGCTTTTACTGTTTATGTCGTTGTTGTTGTTGCTGTCCTTGTCGTTGTTGTTACTGTTGTTGTTGATGATATTGTTGTTGTTGCTGCTGCTGCTGCTGCTGCTGCTGTCGTTGTTGTTGTCGATGATGTTGTTGTTGAATTCTGAGTCCTTCTCTACTACTGCGTCTGCGCCTGGGTAACGCTGAGCGAGCACGCACGAGGCTGAAACATTTATTTGCCCGTTTGCCTTAACAATCGAATTAGGCTTTGATTGCAGCAGATTGCATGCTGGTGTCTGTGCTTATACGCTGCTGTGGAGTGAGTGCTTCTTAATGACACACAAATGTTTTCTCAAGCCGATTTTTGGGAAGCAAATTATCTCTGACGCATGCATGATATGCACGGAATCAACGATGAAATACCCCTTTTGCAAAGATTAAAAGGGTTTGGAATGGAGGGCTTGACGGTGGCTCCGCGAAAATCTGCAAAGGCATTTCCATTGATGTCGAGGGAGCCCTTCGAAACCTACTGGGGTCGCACTACCATGAAAATTAATCCGTTCGGCGGATAAATCTATGCCACGTAATGGAAAGTGTCCGAGCAGATTGCGTAGTCTGACTCCCAACTGTAAAGGCGATTTTTTTGTTTGGATTTGCCTGATACTTATACGTGGCAACGCTTCCCTTGGAAGTCGCCAGTGTCTCTGTGCCAGGCAGCACTCACTAGGATGAAAACTTCGCCAAACCTAGAGATTTTCACGGTTATTCTGGCATAAATCACGTGCAGGTTTCTGATCCAGCGCTACACGATGTCGCTTCTCGACGACCCAATAGTTTGGTGTTTGAAAATTCCCGAACTTACAAACGCGCACGATAAACATGAAGCATGCGTTATCTAGTCTCAGTTAGAGATCAGGGCCTAAGCCACGTTAGTTGGAACCCCCGTCAAAGAAATGTTAGCAAGAACCTATGGCAGATCGAAAGAGGCGAAGGTCTGTCGTATCCCATCCGAAGTTTAAGCTATCCTCTCTCTTCCGTACATACGACAAGCATTTCCAACAACAAAATTGCCTTAAGTGCTTACCGCCGAGGAAGTCGACTTCACTTAAACGCGAAGGAGAAAATCGCGCATGCGCAAGTGAGCTTTCTTAATGTAAACAATAACTAACAACGGTGGAATGCAAGAGATAAATTTACAGTTAACGCCATCTCGTAAGGTCCCTATTAAGGGTGCTAAAGGACCACGGGATAGGCCGAAGAATGCTTGGACGGAACATCAACGGGTGAAACGGCCGCGCATCACGTAAGACCATCATCTCCACGGACACATGTCAGCAATTAGATTGATACGTCACTACGTGGATCTTAAGAGTCACAGCCGAGTTATCAAACAAAGGACAAATCGGACACGGCTCCACGGGCGGCAGTCAACAAGCATTACAAATAAAACAAACATGACCCAGTGCTGTGCTATTAACTAGTGCCAACCGTCAATGCATACGCATTGGAAAAAAAAAAACAACGACAAGAATAACCCATACATTTACAAGAAATTTACGGGTGCTATATACAAGCAAAGTCATTGCGCTGGCTTATCCTGCTTCCTAGCCACACTATAAAAGGCGCAACAGCAGATCTGGCCCACACAGTCTTGGCCAACCACGATTGCAAGTATCCCTTTGCCACACGAAAGCAAGCTCAAGAAACCCCATTCGGCTTATACCTCAAGAACCCCATTTCCTCGCCACCCACAGCGGATATTGAACTACTTATTACAGCAATTACATAGTATTCTACAATTGGTCATAAATACGAAGGTGCTAAAGAAATATATACTACATATATCGGACAGCTCGTGGGAAAATAACATGCCACAAGTCTAGTCAAACATGCGGAACGAATAAAGTCTGCAAATCAATATCGGTGATATTACGAAAGAGCTGCAACGGGTTAGATCGAATTTGGCGCTATGGGACATAAATCAAGGTCTAACGAGGTCGACGCCATCAAATTTAGTGTGACTATGTATGTCACCCACATCCTATGGTTTGATCACCAACAACAGGTTACCCTCCTATAGAGGTCAAGGAACTTGTCAGGCTTACGATCTATAGTCAGATAATTCGTTATCATACACAAGGACAAATAAACGACGGGCTTATTTCCGAAACCCAGCGACGAACATTGAGAAACTCGGCGATTTTGGCGAATTTCCAAGACGCATTATATCAAAACGTCTCAGCGGACTGCGTGCTGGGCTAAGCCGACACAAGCATAGACGGGAGAGGGCAATACGCACGCAACACCTGATAAATTCATGGAACTCGAAATCAAAACACACTTTAAAAAAACAAAACACTGAATAAAGCACGCACTTATCGATAAGCCTGCAAAAAAAAAAAAAAAAAAAAAATTCTTTCGACACCGCTTCCACGTTATATCAGAAAGACTAAAACCAAAACAAGGATGAAAAAAAAAAAAGGATAGTAGTACTACCAGAAACGTGCGAGAATCCAGGCCTTCGCAGCACCCAGCCGTTAGTTGTCATGAAAGGGCGAATACAAGTGGTTAACTTTACTTCGGAGCCTTCTTCCCTTTTTGAGCAGGTTGCTGTGCGGGGGTAGCGGCTGCGGCGTTTCGGGGCGGAGTCACAGGGCGTCCAGCCGAGAAGCCACCGAGCGGAAATTTCTTCTTGTCAGCGGGCTTCAGAATCTAAGCAGCAGAACCGAGAACTTTGATTAGTTTTTTAAAAAAAATTGCAGAAGAAACAAAAAAACATGATCTACCGCCATGAGGCTAGATATGAGATAACACAAAATATCCAAAAATAGAGTATACAGGTCACAACCGAATTAAGAGAGAGAGAGAGAGAGAGAGAGAGAGAAAGAGAGAGAGAGAGAGAGAAAGAGAGAGAGAGAGCCAACGCTAGTGACGCCAAAGACTGACAAACACAAACCAAGAGAAAACTGCCTAACACCGTGGACGATTTCTCAGGGCAGTGGCTTGCAAGAAATTGTCTATATAGAATCCCATCGTGTCCCTAACACATCTTAAAGTAGAACCTTTGAGCTTCACCGTAAGTAAAATCGTCAAATCGATGTGAACGAGTGAACCAATCAGCCGCATTGTCAAGCGCGTTGAAAAAATGACCGTGACATTGCCACCACAGATTTCATGGCGTCAGATGCAGACGAGACACAATCAATAGCAAACGGGCTTGATAAATTTCGCTAAATCGTGTCTTTCAAACCGGATATTTTAAGAAATTCGCCAGTTCCTCCATTCCCCCAACGCCAGACGCGCTTTGCCCTATGTGGGCTCATCACTGACGTGCATGGGAACCGAACCCGAGTCGCCGGAGTGGAAAGCAGAGCACTTACCACTAGAGCACGAGAGCTAAGTGAACTGGTGAGAACTGCACGAAAGTCCGACTTGCTAACTTACAAGTTTAGAAGCATCTTTACATGACTGTAAGGTATGGTGTGGTTTAGAGCACCGAATACCGCACAGTTAGGCTTATCACACGAGCATATTTTTTTTTTGAAATCGGCCAAGTTAAGAATCAAGTGACGATTTCTTAACCTAGCCGATTTCAAAATATATGCTCGCGTGATACGAGCATCACGGCGCAGGATTCGGTCCTCTAGACAACACCATAGTTTACAGCTATGTAAACAAGATGTTCTTTTATTGCTTCGTCGCCGGAAAACGATTCAGCAAGGCAGAGATCACGCAAACACATGCTAAGCCAAATTTTTCCGCTACCATCGTGAGACCTCAGGACTGCGCGTGGCAATTTTACAAATTGTGTTGTCCTTCCGTGGCCGAGTGGTTAAAGACCGGAATTAGAACGAGAGAGAGAGAGTCTTGGTTCGAGTCCAGCTCCGGCCAAAAATAAAAACGGTCTTGGGCTGATGCGAGGATGGTCTTTCGATTATGAAGCCCCGCACCGTACTGGAGCTTCGGTAAAGTAGGCAATGCTCAACGACTGCGAGTTCGCAACACGCCCATCAAACCATATCACGTCACGCCCGCTCGAAGCGCTCCAGAAACAAGCTTGAACTAAGTTTCTGCAGCGCTTGGAGCGTGTGTGACGTGATATAGTTAGGTGAGCGTGTTCCGAACTCGCAGTTGTTGAGCAGTGCCTAGTTTGACTTTCACTAAAACCCAAAATCTAACGATTAAAAGGGGGGGTAATGTTTTTTTTTTTTTTGCGAAAAGCATCAAAACCTTTCAACCATAAGTAAGAAAGAAAGAACTCCAAACCTGGAAGGAGCACATCAGAGTCTCGTCGACGCTCATCATGGCACCGGCATTATCAAACTCCCCGCAGTAGTTGGGTGCAGAAAATAGCGTCACAAGCTGTCGCTTGGCAAAGAACTCATAACCATCTTCAACAACCTTTACATCAAACAGATTTATACATTAAACATAGTCAACTCTACAACAACAATAACAACAACAACAACAACAACCACGACGACAACAACAACAACAACAACAACAACAACAACAACAACAACAACAACAAATGAGCGCACCTGATGTGTACATGAATTGCAAGCAGGGTGCTCTTCGTAACTCAACCGCGAATCTTATCAGCAACAATTGAAAGTAAAAATTGAAATACACGCCCTTGAAACTAGGAAACAAATGCTTGCGCTGCTACCACAAAAATCATATAATGCTAGCAACATTCTGCGCAAGGAATGCTACTAGATATGCTCGTGCTGTATATTATACGCTCGTTCTGATTAAAATTAGAGTAGATTATTTTTGAGCGGTCTACAAAAATGAAAACGAGTGCCACAGTATGCCACTAACGAATCATACTACAGTCCCTATTAGATGACGTACTTTGTTCCTATACTGAATTTGTGATCCTGTTAAGAATATCACTTGGTACTAGTGCTAAAACTATTAGTCATTTCGCTACTTGCAATCAAATCTGGCATTTAGCTGTCTCCAATCAAACGACAAATACTCCTCAATAACTGCCTTCGTCTCAAAGCACAACATCAGAAAAAAGGAAGCATTCACATAACCGAGGTCATTAAGCACTCCAGAAAACAAGGTAATATATAGTCTTTCATAAACTCATAAGCTGCATCACCACAGGCAGATAACTAGATAGACTAACTTAGATACATAGACTAACTTGATGAGCGCGGCATATGAGGTCGAAGTCGTGCTTCTGAAGGTACTTCCCCACGATGTCTGGTCCGAACGTGAACGACACGCCACGGTCATTCTCACCCCAGCCAGTGACCTCCTTGTCAGGGTCAGACCACAGAAGGTCACAAAGTAGCCCTGTAACAGTGCGTGGATGCTTGCAGGAATATGTGATATGTGCTGACATACGTAAACAATACAAGCGATTTTCGACCCACAATGAACTATAAAACTTCTATTCAGATTAACTTTAAAGGCCCGCGTGTATTCTGCCGACTGATTCCGTCGTAGTCAGAATGACTTACCATAAGACTGGAATATGGAACTGAAAACAGGAAATATTTCGAGGAATGACTTAAGTAACTGACAGACCATACAAGGTGCCTGGTCATGGCTATAAGCCTTCAACTGCTTATCCACAACACAAGCGAAGTTCACGAAAAAAAAAAAAAAAAAAGATGTCTTGCAATCACCGGATGGACTTATATCAAGGCTAGGAGTCTCAAGATCATCTGCTTTCTCACCAAGCGCCTTATGCATACACCCTACTAAAGACGTTTTCAGAGAGAAAAAAGTTCCCGACAGACGCGGACTATCCCGTTAACGTTGCCTGGATTGTCACGGAGGCACTGGCATTGTTGCCATCTCGCTATGACAGCAACAAGCGTGGAGTCACGGCCTTACAATACAAATCAACATTTCGTTGAAGACATAGCTAACCTTGATCTGGGACATCCGTTGGTCTCATGATTCTTCTGATTTGCTCCATGGATTGCAGATCAGGTGAAAGACCTACATGATAATAAAAACAAACAACGAGGGTCACCATGCTAACAATTAGGATCTATGCCAGAATATTTTATACTTTTAGATACTAACATTTACGAGTCGAAAATTTGCGTAATGTAATAAGTATTAACGTACTCCAAAAGCATTCACAAGGAACACCAAGTTATAAACATCGCACGACATTCAACAGATACTAACCATCTACGAGTCCAAAATTTGTGGAATATAGTAAGGATACGCCGTAAATAGATGAAGGTACGCAAAGCACTCACAGAGAACACCAAGTTCTAAACATCGCACGGCATTTTACAGCGCCGAACTCACCCCCATGACAACAAAAGATCTTTTCATCCAATATGGCAGCAATGGGAAGACAGTTGAAACAGTCCGTGAACGTTTTCCACAACTTGATATTGTATCTCCTTTTGCCTGCAAGAAAACACGACGATTGCTCATCAAACAGCGTCAACGCAGTTAGAAATGCTGATCGTGTTCATCTTTATATTGAAGGTCGATACGATTCTTAACAACTTCGTCCACAATGGGATGAAGAAAGCAACCGGCATGGTATATACAATCACGGCAAGTATGATAGGCACATGAGTCCTCCGTCGAGCTGGGAGAAAACACCATTATTTATAAGAGCCGCAACCTTCCTCCTAGCCGCAACGGGAAACTGGCTAAGGCCATGTTTGTTCTATAGCTCGAAACATGCCTGCTGCTTTGCCTCGCCAGCAGAAATAGAAAACCAACCACCCTTCTGGATGGTTTGAGGGAATAGTAAGCTTACTTGGAAATTGATCAGACTACCCTTACTAACTAAACGAGGAAGGACATCAAACACTTTGAGGCATTTCTTCTAAAGATTGCCTTAAATTTAAAAGCAGAAGATCGCTATTTCATTTAAGGGCCGCCATTACTCAAATGTTGCACATCTAGAGCCACGCAGAGCATGCCCTGCTTTTGCGATTAAAGCAAAGCTCTAAAGCGAGCGAGAAAAACAAGCCAAGAGGGGTTCGGTAGTATACAGTGTTTTGATTTGTGCTGTAGCACCCTCTTGAATGGTTGATGCTTATGAAAAAATAATTGACTGAAAAATTTATGTGAATAATATCAATTTTAGGGGTCGCTACCGCAGACTTTGTATCTATATAAGTGCTAGCTGAAAGATCGTTTGCTCAATATTCTACGATACGTATGATTAGGAGAAATATGATGACAGAGAACAAGATTGGTTTATTGAAGTGCAATTAAGCAACGGTTATATATTGTTATAATTATTGTCTGTCTGCGTTGAGACTGTCGAAATGGCGAAAAGCGTCTAGTTAGTCCATTGCTACGGAATTCTTCGCTCGATCAAGAAATCGCTGGCGGTAGAGAAGGAACTGCTTCTGTTCCTCATCGTTTGAGTTGTATTCGTCCATTAAGGCAACTCCACGTTCTGCAATGTCATTCACAACTCTGATACAACTGAGAGTGTTCTTTGCCAATAGATAGTCAACATGCAGACCAGAGCTTCACATCTTTTTTGAGGAACGTTGACGGTAGACCGGTGATGGTGGAGAATCTAGGAGTGCTCTCGGTGACAAAATCTTCCAAGCTCTTCAGCGCAGGATCGACAGTTATCCTCTTCAAAGGATGTTCTGCACCCGGAGCTTGCCTGGCACTGACCATCAGACGTTTTGTGTCATCGGAGACCTCGTCATCGAAGAACGCCAGAGCAATCAGTTCTTCTGACAAGTACCACGAATGTCCAAAAAACGCTTTCATTGCGATTTGAGAAGCGGCATGATTCTGTGCCTTGTATTTGTCGATCTCCTTTAAAAACTCGAGATCAACACGAGGTGAGGATGGCGCTG
This sequence comes from Craspedacusta sowerbii, assembly GCA_003687565.2. Taxonomy (NCBI): domain Eukaryota; kingdom Metazoa; phylum Cnidaria; class Hydrozoa; order Limnomedusae; family Olindiidae; genus Craspedacusta; species Craspedacusta sowerbii. The sequence continues at coordinate 2,240 of QQSS02030001.1, read as the reverse complement.
ATAGCGTTCTAAACCAGGATTTGACATACACAGGCACTGTGAAAAGACACACTTCTGCGATACCCTTCGCTTCTTTCTTTGACATCTTGAATTGGCTTCTCAGCATCCAGATTTTCAATGAATAAATAGCCTTGGCCATCCATCTGGCTTGATGCAGTCCAGCTGGAGCTTTGAATGAGCATCCGGGAGATGGAGCGCTTCCCAGAAACATAATTGTCAGCTCTAGCAGTTCACGATCATCATTACGAGGCTGAAACTGTTGCAGTTGGTTTTCAGCAAGTGCAATTATTTCATTTGCAATGTTGGAAACGGCGCTGTGCACAAGGTCATTCAAACTCACTGCCTGAAAATTAGAAAAGTCAATAATCCCCAACTGCTTTAAAAAATTTTTAATTTCGCAATGTCTGGACCCTGTGAAGGGCTAAGAAAAAGAGTAAACGTTGCCTCTAAAACTATTTTTAAAATGTGATGATGGCAAATCAACCAGAGCAAATCTTTGTCAAGTTTCTGCTCCAGTAGGATGCAAGCACCATTTCTTGGACCGTTATTGAAGGAAGTGGTGTCGAAGCACATGCACTTGTCTTTATCAGCTTCGCCCCAAGCTACAGTTGCATCATAAACAGCTACCGCTATAGCTTCTCCAGTTCCGGATGGCAGGTTAGGTACACAAGGAGTTGGTCAACTCCTTGTCCAGAAACAAGGATTGGGAGCCGGTCCACAATTTCTGTACAACTGATATCTTCCAATAATTTTCCATCCCAGTGTATCGTCAAGGGAACTTTTGGTTTGAATTCCGCTTTCAAGTTCTCTGCGACTCTCTGTCTACATTTCATTCTTTCTCTTCGAATGGACGACCGATTGATGTTAAAATTTCATTTTTGTATTCACGGAACAGGCGTTCAACTTTTTCAACAACATGTTTCTTTAACCGTGTCGGGATTCGGGCTTTAGCCCACACTTCAAGAACGTCATTAGTTGATGAGTGTGATGCTTCACGAACAGTCTGATTGGTGGCCTCCTTGTAAAAGAAGAAACGTGCAGCTACTTCTTTCTATGAAGATAACCATGTAGATACGAGAACTTCCGTCATTGGGCCTATCAACCACAACTCAGTTTCTCGTCTTGTGGTTGTTTTGAAGTCTCAACAAAAAAAACAAAACAACAACAAGTAGGGAAACACCTCGAGTCGGTAATAACATACGACGCAGAACGTAATACACAAACCTGGGAACAGGATACAATTAACATGCCAGCACAAACCCGCCCATTCTAAGTAGATAAGCGACACAATGAGTGACATTCAGACGCTCCTTGCAAGCTATTACCTTCATTGAGATTTAAATTGCTGATGAACACAGTCCTTGGTATTTTGCCCCTTCTCCATCAGTTGTAAGAACCTAGTTACACTTCCCAAACCCACGCCCAAGCAGGATGACAACATTAGGTTGACTTTGAAAACATTAGAAGCCTAACGCCTCTAAACTGCAACTGCTAAGCAATTACACGGTATTGTACTGTTGCGAGTCCAAAAAATATATTTAAAAGAACACCAAGAGGTAGCAGTAAAGCTTAGAAGAGCATGGCAAAACAGACTCCTACGAATTGGATGGCACATGGAATAAATTACTTGAAAGATTGCGTTATGGGAAGTCCTCATTTTCATTTGATCAGGCCCTCAAGACCTGCTGCACGCAAATGTTCCTCGGGCATTAAGTCAACTTAAATTATGAGTTTAAATAACCAGTGTTGAATGAATATGTAAGGTGCCATTTCGCGGAGCTCCTCGTTTGGCGGGTTTTTGAAAGGTGCGTCGCGCAGGCTTCCAAATCGATACGGACTAGGCAGTTTAAGTATGTGCTATTGATTCGTGAAGTGTATATAGGTGAATTGCTATAAAAAAAAAATCATGTAGCTGTAGCAGGACCTCGACAAACTTTGAGTGTGGCGGTGACAATAATTTTCTTGAAAAATTTCAATGTCACGCCCTAATCGTTAGTCACCCCAGTTTATGGTAACTAATATTCGTGGTAGGGACCTCTAAATTTTGCCAGATTTTGCTGAAATTTTTGGGGAAGTTTTTATTATTTATGCCTTTAAACAATATTCAAGAGTGTCCCAGAAAAAAATCATTTCTCGAAAAGGAGGACCAGTCTAATATATACGACATAATAATAATAATAATAATAATAATAATAATAATAATAATAATAATAATAATAATAATAATAATAACAATAATA